>JBBMFX010054096.1:0-11093 GCA_037832545.1 Rhabdalestes septentrionalis
CTACACTCCTCATTACTCCGCGGTCACGTGACCGCCGTTTCCATGGCCGACGCCGCGGCGAGGCAGAGCCCGCATTCAGACCATTAGCGCTCAAGCCATTAACCGCTTGCTGGGGCGCGGCTTCTTCAGCACGGCTGCGGGAAAAAGGTCGCTTCCAGTTTCGAGAGCCAGTTAGAGCCAATTTGACAGTATGTTGTTCAGTGTACACATGAGAAAATCAGCCTCACACAGTCCAAACCCACTGGGTGAGGACTGGGGGAGGCAGTGTGCGTGGTGGGAACTGGTGCAGTATACACTTTCATCCCCTGGTAACTACTTTAGGCACAGAGATCCTCAGGTTCTCATTTCAACCACAATTCTTTCCTTATATGTGGTTCTTCCGGTGTCATTCTCTTTATCTATGACTCTCAAGGCTTGACTCAGATGCACATCAAAATGGGTTTTAAAGTGGATCTCTTTCAGAGTGGGTCAGTGATGGTTGTTTGTAGAGAAACGTGCAGACCAGGCGTCTGGTTTCTTCTAAGCTTAGATGCAAACACATATTTAGTCTGGCAGGGCAAATATAATCCTTTTTTAGGCCCAGTACCATTTCTTATTTTTACCCACAAATGTCCTTTTAGTTTTAAAATTTAAATGTCATCTCGTCTCTAGAACTGAGGAACAAGCGGTAGTGTTTGGAATGGGACTGCCCTTTCGTAACTTGGTTGCTTTTAAAACAAGTTTTTGCTGGACGTCTCCAAGATGCCGTCCTCAGATTTGGTGATCTGTCTTGTGTGGACTATTGATACTAGACCAGTATTAGAGTTCAGCAACTTTAGTTAAATTTAGGGCTTTATGTGCCAATAAGGGAGGGAGATGTAAAAAAAAATGTCCAAATGAAGGGCTGTCATGATCACAAATCAGCAAAAACACTAGTGTTTGCTCTCTAGCGAGAAAGACTTCAGCATAGCTGATTACTAGCTATTTTTTAAGCTTGCTAGGAAGAAAAGGACCATAATTCCATCCATTCACTTAATGAGCCACTTATCTTAAACAGGGTCACAAGGGCACAGAATACAATGGTGATCATAACTTTGAAGTCTTCAAAAACAAAAGATTAACAAAAGGTTTCTCGGGGTTTCTCTGGTCGCCTCTGTAGCCAAATCTTTCTGGGAGATTTCTTCCAACACTCAGTTTGGAACGTGCCTCTGAAAAATCCCGGTGTAGAGCCAAGTAGCCCCAAGACTTCACCCAACCCCTCAATCCCAGCAGAAACTGGGACACCCTGCCCCTGGGCGTGAATGCCTGATGGGTAGGGCTAAGCGATCAGGACACGATTATAAATGGCTTTGGAAGAACACTGTTCAAAACTGTCATAAAACAACGTCTCATTGGAATCATGCAGTGTGGTCACGACCAACCAATTTAAGTAATAACTTTCTGTGAGGCCATATTTTATAGGCACTAAACCCTTCAGACATCGTGTTCCATTCACCATCACAGAACAATTTAGATGTTTTTCTAGAACACGATCTCTCACATCTAACCGGTCTTGACAACTTTGTTTACAACTTAACAATTATTCCGATTAAATTTCAGTTTATTCACAATTCTGTTTATTCTTAAAAGGAATTCACAATTAAGAATAAACTGAAATTTAAAGGGAGCAAATTTGTGGGGACTAATAAAGGTTTATCTCTTATCTTATCTTAGAAGGAGAATGAGAGGTTCCTGTTGTGTTTTATTTTGTTGTTGCATTTTGGCTTGGTAAATAAAATAAAGTAAAATAAAATAAACTGTTTATACAGAGGAAAAAAGGACCTGATCTTGGATTGTCCGTCTCTATTGTTCCTGTTCCACCGTTTGATTCAGTAAGTAAACAAGGCCTCTACACAGCAGGGACATTGTGTTGATTTATCTTTGTCTTTATGTAAATAAAAGTGGAGAAAGGTCTCATTACGTCCAGAAGAGCCATGCATGGTGACGGATAAACAGAGAGTCGGAGGTAGAGGTGACCGTGAAGAAATAAACTCACCACCTGATTAGGAAGAACAAGGCACATAAATCCTCCACCTGGCTTTGATCAATATTGCACCTTATCACTCAATATAGGAGAACAAATATTGTGTGTGAGCTTTTGCCTGCACAAAACACACACACACACTATTACACAAACTAACATCAACATCCATGAACAGGCTTATCCACCTCTCTACCACACACCACCACACACTCAGAGCAGAAGGGATGTGAGAGACATAAGCAGAATAAAATATACTTCTCTGTTTTATAGAAGTTAATATCCAAAGACCCAAAGGTTCCAGACCATTCCGGAGCTTTTCTAATGCTCATTTATTTTACCACACATTGTAAATGCAAGTCATACTTTCAAATTATGCAAAAAAGTGGGAAGAAAAAAAATAACAGATTTGTTATGACAGGCACATTTAACACAAATGCAGATTAGAGCCAGATTTCCTCACAGGACAAAACTCCTGATTAATACGGAGCTCCTGCTCACTTCTTTATGTAATTCAGGGTGGAAATGGACAGAAATGCGGGTTCTGGCGACTGATCCATGTTTTTATTTCAGCGTTACTCTATGGTGGAACTCCATTCATCTGGACAGCGATAGATTACTGAATGGGATTCAGGGCAAGCTGGGACAAAGTCACACACACACACATCACACACACACACACACACACACACACACATTCAGTACATTCAATACAGTATTGAAGTGAGATGCAGTTAAAATACACACACATTAGCTTTCAGTATATTCAATAGAGTACTGAAGTGGAACACAGCTAAAACTCACAACCTCTCTCTCTCTCTCTCTCTCTCTCTCACACACACACACACACTTTACATGGGCTTAATTTATTGGGTAAAAGCAATGTAATCAAGGGATCTAGGTCTATATCAGGAGTCTAATACTGCAGGTGCAGTGACACAGACCTGCTTTTTCAATTCATGGGTAAAGAAAGCAAACACAATACAAGCACACACACATTTCTGGACACAGACACACACACACACACACACACACACACACACACACAGGGACTCTAGCTACTGATGACTGAGTGTAAGTGCCCTCTTGCTCCGCAGCCCAGGGTCGGTCACAGACAGCCGGTTCTGATAAAACCGGGCCTCCCCCTCCCGTAACTGTCCTCCAGTCACTATGAAACACAATGTACTTAAAACTGTACCCCAGAAAAGATGCCAATTAACGTTCATTTGAATTAATTTGTAAACCAATCCGTTAATTTTACCTTAAAATTGTATTTAAGCTGTGAGTGTGAAACCCCATAATCCCAAACATAAGGCATTTTTTTCAGGCGGTTCGGTTATTTAAGGGGCAAATTTAAAACAGTAAGGGGAAAATTCAGTAGTTTTACCCCTTAATCTGTGCACTTTTCCCCGTACTTTTCCTTAATTTCCCACCAAGGTCAATTTAGGAGGTAAAATTAAGGAGTTTGGTTTCGTAGTGAGTAGAAGAGAACACCACCCTGAATCCTGATTAATATTAGAATGATCAAATGTAATTTCCCTGCACCCAGAAAAGGCCACTAACATCATATAAATGGACTGAAAATGCATAATGACTTGATTTATTGATGCTGGTGCTCCATCACCTTCTGCTCCAATGAAATTCTCTGTCATTTCTGAACAGAATATGATTATTTAGTCCACAAAATAAAATGGCAGCAATTGCGTTAAAAAAAAAGATAGATCGGACCCCAGTGTGATAATAATTATGAATTTAGGACAGTATGTGTGTGTGTGTGTGTGTGTGTGTGTGTGTGTGTGTGTGTGTGTGTTCGAGTTATCTGCTGTGTTTTATAAGCCTCTGTGAAATCAATGACACCATCATGACGCTTCACATCATGTTTCTTATACACAAATATATCTTTTCTACAAACAAACTGCAGCAAAACAGTAGTGCAACATTTAGAATTAGAATCAGGATTTTAAAATGTAGTTGATCTAGGAGGAAACTACCACAGAATGTTTTTTCTAAAGGTATATTACATTTTGTTGACGCCTACAAAAGCCAGTTCATGACAACTGACATCACCATAAAGAAATATAAATGCTACCAGAGTCAGCTGTCATAAAGACTTTAGTCATTTAACTTACTCAGATCTATAATAAAGTGACATACATTAGAATAAGCCTTAACCAGCGACTCTGTAATGACTCTCTAAGCTGTCATTATAGGATTATATACTAAAGTTACTCGAGCCATTTGGAAATACCCAACAGGAAAGTGTTTCCCTTTGTTAAAACAATGTTTAAAAACGAATTTAAGAAAGAGCAGGGCAAAAATAAATAAGGAAAGGAGAAGAATGGTTTCCCAGATATGGACTAAAGCTAGTCCCGGATTGTACTAATTCATAATAGACTGAAATCTAATCACCTACTTGTTACGTTATAATACATTGTAATACTATCAACACACATTATATATATAATAGTATTTTTATTCACAAAATGTAATTATTAATTCAAAACTAACTTTTTTTTTTTAAGTACTGCTATATGAACAAAAGTGCAATAACATTTGGTTTGCAAACACGTAAGGAGATTCTATACAGCAGTGTCCCTTTAACACAATTACACAATTACAACTTAAACATTAATATAATCAAATCAAATAGAAAACCAAAGCTATCTGCCACTGCTGTTCAGAGTCCAGGGCAAGTGGAGCGGAAACATTATAGCTGCATATTGTATGGACAAAAGTAATGGGACATGTGACCCTCACGAAAACCAGTCGACACGTTCTGCAGGCACCCACGGGGACAAAAAAGAACTGACTTTCAAAACAAAAGGAATTTTTAAAACCCTGTGTTAACCAGAGTTAATAAATAATGCATTTATTGCAACTAACATGCAATCAAGCAATAAATGGCTTTAAATAACATAAAATAACCTTGAGATTACTATTATTTCAACATAAGATTTAAAATTCTCCATTTCTCAAATTCTTGAAGAGTCCTGTTTTCATGCCCATTGCTAGAAGGCAGTTGAGGCTAGGACTGGCCAATCTGGCCTAAAATCTAAATCTCGATTAATTGAACATTTTAACTCGATTATGATTAATGAACGATTATTTTATTTATTTGTTTGTCTGTTTTTTGCCTTCATAGTTCACTGACAAGTAAATATGCTGACATAAAATAATTAAAGGAAACACAAAATCTATTATCTATGATTATTCATTGAACATCAGTGTTGAACAACTGAAATTAAAGCACATGTTACCTAAAACGAACAGTCATTTTGTTCTTATAAAAAACTTTTGGAAACAAAAGAAATTATTTTCAATGTTTTTCTTATTAAAAATAGTGACTCCACACGCGGTCGTTTATTTAAAAGGAAAGTAATTAAAATAATCAACCTGGAAAATTTTGATCGATTATAGGTTCTGAATGTCGATTTCAATTACTATTTGATTAATTGCCCAGCCCTAGGTGAGACGCCAGTCAGCTCCGGGTCATGCAGTGACACACCGATTACACCCCCAGACAGCTTAGGGCAGTCTACACTGATGCCATCTAATTGGGAGCTTGAGCCAAAACCACCAGCACAGACGCCGTTCCATATGTAGCATACGCCGCACATGTCATATGTTTGCGTGTGTGTGTGTGTGTGTGTGTGCCTGTGTATGTGTAGTGTAAACAAACAAACCAAATCCAGACTGCATGCAACAAAGAACACACACAAAGAGCTTCAGTCCTCTCCTGCTTACAGACTGAACCGAGCCTGCGGCGGGACTTTCTGAAGGGTATTAACAACAAATTAGGCAGATCGAAACTTCCTCTCGCCGAAATGGTAAATCTCATGCAACAAGGATTCATTATTCATGTGGGATTGTTTCTATTGGTTCATTCATTGAGAAATATTTACACGTTGTAAAGGCTGCGTAAAATGACCAAAGGTGTAAGGTAAAGCTTTATTAAAAAACAAAGAGCCCTAATGAATGTGGAAACACAATAGGTTGGATTCATGGACATGGATTAAACCAAGTCTTGGGCTAAAAGGACAATGGCAGTGGTATTTCAGAACAAAAAACAATATTTCATGCAGGTTAATGCTTTACCTGGGTCTGAGAAACTGGCTGAAATACTTAATAAAGTCTACATGGGGTGATCAGGCCCAGTTAAATAACTGAACTTAAAGAAAAAAAAAACTCACTTACCACTCACATTTAACAAGGTTCCCCAAAAGGGGGTGCTATATGTAAGACATCTTTGCGAACATCACTGAAAGGGAGGAAACCCCAACCAAAAGTTCCATATAAATGCTCATATAATTGCTGGCCCACACTGGATGTGTATAAAAGTAAAAACCCAAACTATAGACCCTCTAAACACAGAAATCAGTAAATGTTGCCGTCACTGCAATACATCATCATCTACTGATATGGAAACTTTCAGTTGATCAGAGTAATGGGACTTCAGCCAGGCTTTGGTGATGACTCGGGTTAAAAATGCCCCAGGCAGGCTCTGGCAGAGTAGAGCTTCACATTATTGACACTGTGATTCCAGATTAAGATTAAAAAGAGTTTGATGACTAGTCTTAACCCAGGACTGCCCCTCAGTACTCAGACCCTACATCTCTTTGCTTATATTTTATTTCAGTTTAAATGAATACACCGACCGTCAGATCCACGGCTGGTTTACTGACGCTGGCCTGGTTGAAGTGAGGATGGTTATTGTGGTGAAGAGCGCGGGCGCTGCCTGGCTGGTTGGGAGGTGACCTCCTTTTTAGGAGCGAACCGAGGGAACACTGAGGTCATTGTTTTTGCTTGGTCTCTCTGAGCTCTCACAAATGACCTCCTCCTTTAAAGGGTTCCCCGGCCCGAGCCCCTGCTGCCCACAGAGCACACACACACATTCACACACACGCTACCGCAGCCAAACAGACCTCATCATTACTCCATTTCCTGCTCCAAACATCAATACCTCCCCTGTTTGAAGCAAATCTAGGATCGAGAGACGGAAGATCTGAAAAATAATGTACACAACATGGACAACAAAGCCTGACTGTGGAGTTATGAGCCCTTTTTGGCCATGAGAACCACAATATACGTCCAAAAGTATCCGCATGTGTGGCCTGACACAAAGCATGAGCCTCTGAACACTAACTCATTGTCAGGGAAACATCTGAGGTAGTGCGGCTGTTCTAGACAGTAATGGCTGGTGCAGCTGAACTAGAATGAGAAACCACAAAAAGAGATGTTGATCTTGGTGGTGCGGTCAAGCAACAGATGAAACACTGGCAGTCAAGATGCTCTATGTAACCAGCAGTTCCATTTTTAATCATGATATTTTACCTTCTCACAGGGCTTGCTGTGTATAAACCCATTAGTAGTTTATAAGTTCTCGTGTGTGTATGCATAAACTGATTTTTGTAGGGTGGACCCATAAATTCTCACGTGAAAACACAACAGAGTGAAATTCTTTTACTGTATTTAACCCACTCACCAACGAGGGGCGCCAGGGAGCAGTGTGTAGGGACAAGGAAACCTCATTGACACTAGCAGTGTCGGGATTCAAACCCACAACCTTCTGATTGTTGGGACAACTCCCTTTCCACTCGGGCCACCAGCTGCCCCACAGCATTCAGTTGTCTGGGATTCGAACCCAGGTCAAATGCTTGGAAGGCAGCTATGCCCACTTTTATACCACCAACGCTTGGTAATTTCAATACGGAGTTAAATCAAACGGGGCACAAACATTCCCTTTGTACGACTGAACTTTGTAGCATCAGTGCCAGCAGATATTATTATTAATATTCATACTACATTTAATATTAAAATACATTTCTTATTATTAATTGTCGCTAAGCTGAGTACTGTCCATCACACTTCAAAATCCAGAGAGAATAACAGATTGTGAAACCAGCATGGTTAACTGAACTGAATTACGCACTAAGTGTGTCGTTACGCTCCTGCTGAGAGCTGATGAAAGACGTCAATTTTTACGAAGAACATCACAAACAGCTTTCAACTAGTACGTTATGTCAGAAAGACAAAGGTTTCATTTGTAGACTGAAAGTTCTGGGTCATGTAAGCTTTGTCGGGAGTTAGCGTAGAGACTTGAATGAAGTCTTCTGAATTCTACCCGCCTGTTGGTGCGAACATCACAGCAGAACGCCTTTAAGATCCAATCTCAGTAAAGCAATGGCAGCACTGTGGCCTCCTGGACGTCCGTCCTGGTGATTAGAGAAACCTCAGGCCTGCTAATGTGACATGAAGGAGCACACCAGGCCCTGCTGTGACCACTACCAAACACTCTCAGGACAAGACACACCCTGCAGAGTCGCGCTACAGACTTCTTTATGATTAAAGGCCACATGGACATTTAGTAACACGTCATTCTTGGCATTATCTCCCATTAGCCTTCCATTACTCAACGTCCGGTCTCGTTTTCTGACCTCCTACTGATCTGAAGTAGGCCGCATTTTCATTTTATTTAATATACTGTTCCCAAAGGACTTTACTTGAGTCCTGTACATTTAACCCATTCAGTGAAGCAGTGGGCAACCAACAATTGCACATGGGGAGCAGTGTGTGGAGGAACTGCCAGTCCTGGGATTCAAACCCATGAGCTTCCAACTCCCTAACCACCAGACCACCAGCTTCTCCATTTACATTATAATTTACTCCCTCCTAAATTCGTCCTAACAACGTGTGGTTTAATGTAACAATATGTCAGTCTCCCTATATCCCTTTATATTAAACAGGCTGTTTTTGTCACTGTGCCCTTAAGACTGATGGTATAACGACCTCTCTTCTGATTGGTTGTCCTCATTCACAAAGGATTCAGGGTTGATATGTGCAGGTAAAACTGTTACATTCAGACCGAAGTCCTCAAGGATTTGCGCCAGTTCTTTTAGATGTGCCTTTGGAGGGCTGTTATGATTTATTCCTTCCCAACAGCCAGTAATGTTTAACCATTCATCCCATATCATCCTCTCCTCTAACTTACAGGGAACAACCTTCCACAGTTACAGGAACAACCTTCCACATCACTTCAGAACATAAGTGTGTGATCCAGTGTTGCATGGATTTCATGGCTGTGACATCACAACCATGTAGAGTTGACCAATATTGCAAAAACGTAGCATCACAACACTTTATGATACAAAACATGTGTTTGGTAAGTTCAAGAAACTGGAAGAGACTAAATAGAATCAGCAGGGGCATGTTAAAAAAATCTGGCATAGAGTTTATTAAAATTAAAATTTAAATTACATGTTTTACACTCTCTTCTACTGTCAATCTGGTTAAACATCTCTCTGTAATGTGACATTATGTGACAGAACTAGAGTAATTACTTTGTATTGTAATTACGATTACTATTACAATAATAATAAATATAAATTAACGACGCCATATTGCTCACTTCTACAACCACGGCTGTTTCAAAAAAGGAGCTGTTTATATAGCAAATGAAATCAGGGACCCCCTATGAGAACCGTTCCCTTTATTTTTTAAAATGTGTACTTATTACCTTCTATTTTTAATAACCTTTTATTTGACATCTGTTTGACTTGATAATAGCTATGAATAATTGAATTGTTTTAACAACTGGTATATGTAAATGACCTCTCTTCTGATTGGCTGCCTCAGTCATAACTTCTATCATAACTTTAGCATGGGGGGGGGGGGCGGAGCTAAACTGCTGTAGGCTGAATAGGTGGTTATACTGCATATAAATGCCGACAACACAGAAACAATGATGTGCCGCTGTTACCATGTGAGGATTAGTTATTAGTGGAATTTCTTGCCTTCTTAATGTGATCATCAGTTGTGATGTTCGGATCGGTAAACAGTTACTGAGGCGGTTCCACTACGGTTCTACTGCACATTATGGCAAGAACCACTTAAATTAGTAAAAAGAAACAACAGTCAAACAGTCCATCACCACTTCATTACAGAACATATTCTGATTTGTTTATCTCTTTTTTGGGGGGGATATTGCATAATTCCATTTTTACATTGATCATTTTGTTCGTTTTCAATTTTAATCTACAGTATATAAAATATACAATATAAAAATAAAAAACACACATGGAATCTACTGCAGCCCATCATTATATACTGTATATTCTGAAACTTTAACCATGTTTACACTGAAGGGGAATTTCGATTTCCCTGATGTGGGTCTTTGATCACAGGTACTAAAAATGAAAAGCAAGACTTTCTGCATCGCTCACGCCACACAGAGGGTGGGCGGGGGGTTTAGTAAAGGAAGCCTTAGGCCTCCATCGATTCAGGCCTGCTCGAGCTGCTTCAGGCTACATGACTCACTGCCTTTTCATTAGCAATGCATCAGATGAACACAGCGCAGCGGCGTCTGCTGCCTGTTTACAGCCCGGGCGAATCAGTGCCCACAACAGCCTGGCATGGGAATCTGATTAGGCTCTGAGTACCTGTATACCACTCGATCATCTCTCTTTCTCTCTCTCTCTCTCTCTCTCTCTCTCTCTCTCTCTCTCTCTCTCTCTGTCTCTCTCTGCTAGCGCAGGACTCCCAACCTACCTGCTCTAAAATGGAAGATACACAAGAGACCCTCAGTGGTCTATACTGCGATATAAGTGCCTTTCCAACAGATTTATTCAGCGTAGCCACTTCACTGAGACTGACGGCCGCGCCGCGGTGCACTCCGAGCCCTCCTGCGAGGGACATCTGCAACGTGAGGACAAAGACGACTCCTGTTCAAATGTCAAAGCATTCACAGGCGCCGCTGAAGAGGAGAACTGCACGCACAATAGCTGTCATGTTGTAATTAGGCCCTTCGGAACGTATATAATAGGGTTTTCATCTAGACTCCATATACGCTGGGAAACGTACAGCACCCCGCAATAGTCTTAGTCAAGTCGAGAAAATAAGCTAGTAGAGTTGTAGGCCTGGCCGGTGAATCAAGTGCCTGTGAACCCGATGACCACATAAATGCAGGTTCAACCCAATTTAACCCCCAGTGTCTCCAGAGGGACTGTCTCTGTAACTAATGGCTGTAAGACAGTCTCTGTAACTAATGACTGTAAGACTGTCTCTGTAACTAATGACTGTAAGACTGTCTCTGTAACTA
>JBBMFX010054115.1:0-11093 GCA_037832545.1 Rhabdalestes septentrionalis
ACATGAGTAGCCCACGGGCCGGTCCAAAATATTTCCCACGGACCGGTCCACAACTCACCAGTGAGCAACATCTCATATCTAATTTTATTCTGTTGCTATTCTTCTTTACATGCAATTGCATTTATATCTATTTGAAAATGAATATAACTAAAAAAAAACATTAAAACATGTTTATTATACATGAAGTTTAGGTAAAGTCTGTACTAGTGTATGAAACTGGCTTCAAATGGCTCAGTACCCGTGATGTAGCTCTCAGTTTCAGAAAGGTTGGTGACCCCTGCACTAGATACACTAATAATATACACCAGACCATCCGGTACAACAGAACTGATAAACATATTTCTCACATAAACGAATGCACTTTCACTCCCTTCCCAACACTTTAAGGAAAGAAACTCTACAAATACTGTCATAACTTTTCTTAACTCTTAACTTTATTTTTATAAACTGTACCTTAAAAGCACCCTAAGATCCCTGTCTTACTTGTGATGGTACATTTTCACTGTTTGTACAAAAGTATAATGTTTTTCTGACAGCGTATTATTCAATCTCTTCAGTAGAATCCCATCTTAAATCTTGATAGCTTTTCTTTATTTAAGCCCTGTCCAGACTTGTCTTACACTGGGAAAAATGTGTCATTTGGTTCCATTTTGCATAAATCATGACTAAAGGAGTAAAGTAATTGTTTTGATGTGCCTTTTATTTCATTTGCAGTCGACTGGCATTTGAATAATCTAAATTCAGAACACATTTTTACGGTGAAATTGTGAAGAGATTGTCCATCTGTTTACCCTTCAGCAAAATTGGAAGACTTGAAGGTGCATTGGACATAAAAAATGAAAACATTATTAAAACCATCTTTGTTTAAATCAGCATTTTTTTCTTAAAACTAGCGTTCATGTTATTTTTCATTACACTTGTAACTCATTCACTTTTTGTTTTCATACACCAGAGGTGTCTCAACACAGTACCCAGCATGATTTATATATAAATGACCAAATATATAAGATAAAATAATAATATAGAAATATATAAACAAAATTCATCATACTTACCATTCGGGAATAAGGAAATGCTGACAGCTAGCATGGTCACTAATATAGAGGCTAATGTAGATAGATGTAATATTTGACTCGCTAGCTTTAGCATTAGCTATAAAACTTCGTCTCAAAGCAGTTGCATTTTTGCAAAAGTTTCCCCCACCAAGATGCATCATCATGAAGGAATTCCTTCATCTTTTAATCGAGTAATCTGACTCTAGGGACTATCGTGACGGTTTTGATGTAGAGTTGTTCACAACAGATGAAGCGATGTTGTCCTTTTTGGCCAGAGTGCCCCTTTAAGAGTCACACTTATATTCCACCCTTAGACAAGAGGCCAAAAGTTCCCTGTTAGGTCAAAAAGACTTCAAATATAGTGTAGAGTTACAAAATCTACAGGTTGTACTTGTGAAACCTGCTGAAAGCATAATGACAAGTCGCCGCAGCTGCAGATGTCTGATAGCTCTGGTGTGGAATAGCGTCCAAACAAGGAAGGTTAAGTAAAGTGCCAGTTCTGTCATATGCGAACACAACACACAGTGTGAACGGTGTGAAATTCAGCTTATGTATTTAACCCATTCCTCAAAGTGAAGCAGAGGACAGCCAGGCAGCCAGCTGTGTGTGGGGACGGTACGTTGCTCAAGGGGACCTCAGTGGTGCCACTAGCATTCTTGGAATTCAAGCCCACAACCTTCTGATCTCAATACGAACCCCCTAACCACTAGACCACAAGCTACCCTGAGAACAAAGGTAGTAAACCGTATGTTCTTTGTGAAAGAGTCTGTACTAAACCATATAAGATCTGTACTTGATTTTGAAAGAGTGGGCAACCATATTTCGTGACCTCTAGATAGGTGGCTTAACCTATATGTTGGCTATAATTCAACTAAACTGTCCTTTTTCTATTCTGTCATACGTTTTCGTAACTATTTTTATAAACTGTGCCTTTAAAGCACATTAAGAACCCTGTTGTACCTGTGATGGGACATTTACACAGTTTGTACAAAAATAAACAGTTTTTCTGATCTCTTCAGTAGAAAACCCATCTTACTTAAATACTTTTCTTCATTTAAGCCCTGTCTGGACTCGTCTCACATGGGGAAAAATGTGTCATTTGGTTTCATTTTGCGTAATTCATGCCTAAAGGAGTAAAGTGACTGCGTTGATGTGTTGATTCTGGTTGTGTTTGGGAAATGTAGGTCAGTACTGATGCTGTCTACTGATACTGATATTGATTGTAATGCATCAACATTCAAACTGACATGGAGTGACATCCTTTCATGGTTGAGCCCTTGGTTTATGAGTCATGGTTTGGTTCGTATTTAACCTTGGAAAAAAATGTAACCGCTCAAATGTTTCTTTCTTGTACAGAGTTGTTTCTACTATGAAGTGAGACCGCTCTGCTACTCGAGAAGTTCAATTGTGCAATTGTGTCTTTTCCAGCTCGGCACACCATTCTGCCATTCTTTGTTTATTTATCTTTTTACACCGCATGTGTACTGGAATGTGTTCGGCATGTAATTTAACTCCATGACTCGAGCATGTTTGACCTAAATCGGAATCCAATGTCACGAGCAAATCTAGCCACAATAAGAATCCATTGACTCAAGCATATTTACCTCAAATGGAATCCATTAGTTTGAGGACATTTACCTCGATCGGAAACGTGTGTTTCGAACTCATTCAACCTCAACTGGAATTCCGTGGCTCGAGCACATTTTACCCCAATTTAAATCTGACATCATGAGTTCATTTATCCTCAATTGGAATCCTGTGGCTCCAACACATTCGGTTTTAACTGGTATCCTAAGGCACAGTTAACTTGGTTAGACTTCCATGGCTCAAGAACATTTAACCTGGACTGGAATCCCATTGCCTGAGCAAATTTTACTTTAGTCTGAATAGCTTTAGTACATTTAACCTTGAGTGGAACCCTGTGGGTTCCTCATGTTTAACTTTGATTGAAATCCCATATCTTGAGTACAGTTCAGCTTGACCAGAGTCCAACAACTTAAGTCCATATTTTACTGACATTCACAGCCAATAACTTGAAATGGCTGTAAATTTACAGAGCTCTCACTAGTTATGAAGGAAAATACCTGCAGTGAGCATGACACACACCAAGAGCTGAACCAGAGTCCACTGAAATAAAACTTCACAATATGACACATAAATGTCCAATACAAGCATCTCCATACAGACTAAACCAAACATACTTTGCTCTTATTAGATTTAAAAAAAAAACAGTCATGAATGGACAAATATATAGAGGTTTCTAAGTACTATATTAGGATCCTTCACTCTGAGGGTGCTGGTTACAAGTAAGCAAAATAAAGAACTTTCCCTAAATCAGAAACTTACCAGTAGTTGATATCTGGGCACATATGATTGAGTCCATAACTATAAAATGATCAGCTTTTTCTGAACAGCTTCATGGTCTGATACACCACAAAAGAATCATCATAATGTGAAGGCAAAACACACTAGACTTTCAAAAGTATTTCACTTTGTTAAATCTAGCTTGATAAACAAGTGTTTGTTTCCCACTGGACAAGACAGGAACTCAAATACTTTAAGTTTGAAATCTTTGAGATTCTGAAAGCTGTGGAGATTCTGAAAGCTGTGGTGATACACCAGGCAGTCTGAGTGCTGAAAACTGTACTGAAATACTGAAATATAACTAAAAACGGCAGATAGTCTCTATTAGTATATGGCTGGCTAAATACTTTTCTTTGACATCTTGTGATTTTTGAACTTTTTTGAAAGATTAACCCACTAATCTAATACACAAGTCTAATTGACGAATACAGGTAGGAGCCCAGTATTATTGGGCAACCCTTAACAGTGATATTTGTCACTCGTAAGGATTAAATTAAAGCCTTGGATTAAAGCCAATCCATAAAGACGTTTGAGTGAACGATTGCGGTAATTTGTAGCGTGCTCCAAAAACCTCCTGTCAGAGGTCACTTGCAGGGGATTTTCGACCCGAGCGTTTGTGCTGCTGCCTCTTGTTTTTGTGTGTGTGTGTGTGTGTGTGTGTGTGTTTTTTGTTTGTTTTTCCCCATCGTTTATTTGCTTTGGGCGGATAATAGATTCCTCACTCCAGATGGATATCGGTGTACATGAATCAGAACGCAGTCCCCCAAAAATATTCTGGTGGGAAACAAAAAAAGAACTGTGCTGGCAGGAAGCTGGCCCTCATTTCGCCGCATTACTCAGAATTTCCACTCGGTTCTCAATTGTTGCTGAATCAAGTTGCGCCCTGGTTGATGACTGATGTTCAATTTCCATTCGCTTCGGCTTTCATCCCTCTAAATGCATCAAATGAGTGCGGTTTTGAACACACACACAACTCTCTCTCTCTCTCTCTCTCTCTGTCTCTCTCAATGTAGAATGTGTAGCCTGACGCAGAGCAGAGATGTCAAGGTTGTGGTGGGACACACACACATACACATACACACACATATACACACCCCCTCATACACACAGAGGCTAAACAAACTTTGACTAAAGGCAGAGCAGAGCCCGACGCTCTGCAGGAAGCAAAAGTGTGGACAGGGCCTCTTAGGGGTCACATGTGGTGGAGCATGAGGAGCAGCATCTGTGTCCTATCCAGCCGGCGCAGCAGATTAAGGGGAAGACGTAGGTCAATGAGATTCAAGCACGGATTCACTGCAGACTGCAGTAGGAGCAGAAAGCTAGTAGTTAACCTCCTGTGGCGCAAACCAGCAGAACACAGAAAATGAAAGAGGACGACTTATTAAGAGCTCCGGGGATGGAGCCATTTAACCAACTGATGCTAACTGAAAATATAGGAGACACACACCCTTTACTCCACAGCACTGCTATTATCCTTTTCTAATGGTTCTGAAAAGCTGGAGTGAAGCTCAATTTGCAAGGACCCACAAATACCCACATCTTGAGAGGTTGGACCAGCTTTACAGAATGCTGACTAAACCAAAACTCACCTAATAAAATGAGTTGAAATGCTGAGTTGGATGGTGGTGTTCTAGTTTTTGGAACTAGACCACTAATACAACTGAATATGCCACGATGCTGGTGTAGCCAAAAACTGTAAGACGTGTAAAATGATCAGCTCATTCTATATTGTGCATGACAGCTGCTCAGTAAGAATCATTTTTGCCAAAACTCTGCAAAGCCCGTCCAACCTTGGATTGCAGGATGAGTTCATTTTTGGGTGGAGCATGGATAGCAGTGCTGACATGGCTGATGTGCCTATGGTGTGACTTTCATTAGAAATATTATTGTGGCATGCTTTTCTGATCACAGTATATTTTGGTACACATATAATACAAAAGACTTAATGGGAAACTTACAGAAAGCCTAAAAACACCAACAGTAACTGCATAGACCAAACAAGTAACAAGTAGCTGACTGAATATTATGCCTTTGTCTTATTTTTTATTCATTGACTAACATTTTGTTAGTTTTTCTTTGCTTCTGATGTCCATCTTTTGTGTAGATTCTTTTAAAGAATCGTATAACTTTTTTCATAGTAATTTTTTTATGCTTTCACATTAAAACTTTTACTGTGGTGCAAATTCTTTTGTCAAAACTATGCATTTTAAAGTTGAGTAAATAAAGGCATTCAGAGTGGGGTAAATTGTAAAAGGGGCAGTTTTATTTACTATCAAAAACCCATGTGTGAACCTACTATGTGTTGGTGGTAAAATAATAGTATATTTGCAATCAAACCGTCATAAAACTGTCTGTTCACAACTTTTAAAGGTGAAGGAGCTTTTAAGGGTACCAATGTATCAGACATCTGGTTCTATATTACACAATGAACAAATCCACTTTGTAAGTTTCTCTAGAATTCATTTAACTTTAATCCACTGTGAAACATTTTTGCATTTAATCTGTATTATGGGGAAAAAATCCTACAAACTAAATTACATAACAAAGTTTAGCTGCGTCCCAAATCCTACAATTCTATGCTTTTTATATTACATTACTGAATGGGTTGTGCACTATGTCAGCTTATGACTATGTGTTGTTTCTGGATGAGATTCCTTAGATCAGAAATTTGATGGGAAAAACAAGAACAATCTCACCTTCTAACTCATTTTTTCATACGTTTTTTTTATATTTTGGCTGTTCACTGGTGATTTCCGTCCATTTCGAGTCTCAGAAAAGCCAAATGATGCGATACTGCATGTGCTGAAAATGACTTTAAGTATAGAAGTGATATCACCCGGCCATTTACAGTACTAGACAGAATTTCATGGGCAGTTCCAGAGCTTTATTTATTTATTTATTTTAAACCACCCTCAGCCGGCCACTTCCTGTGGCTTCTATGACCCAGAAACCTCTTTCAGCTTTTGGGACAGCCAGTGGTGGAACTAATCACATCAGCATGTGGCCTTTTTCTGAACCTCCCTGTCACTCTGGCTCCATGTCGCGTGATCTCTCAAGGCCATCACATCAAACGGCGTGTTTAGCTTGCATGTCACCTGCTTAGCAGACGGAGATTGCTTAGCGGAACAGGCGTTTACTGTGAGTGTGAGTGTGTGTGTGTGTGGGTGTGTGTGTGCTATTCTGTGCGCATCTGTGTTTATGTGTCCGATTGTATGTGGGTGTTGTTTGAAGCATCTGCCGGCGTGTTTGAGAGAAGCTACAGATGGTGCCCAGACATCTTGAATATTCTGTGCAAACCACATGAATGATGAGACCTACACTAAGGGACAGAAGGAATTTAGGTCAGAGGCACAGCAGCGTCTGCTGATGCTTGCGTTTGTTTCCTCCGGTTTGGCTCTGTTTGCTCGCTAACAGCACCGCAAGCACATCTCTGGGAGAATGAAAATATGTAACGGAGATCAGTAGATTTCAAGGAGTCCATGTTAAAAAAAGAAATAACGTAGCATCCAATCGCTATTCGAGTCTTATAAACTTGTGTTTTCATTCTTCAATCTTATTTTTTTTGGAGCAAACAATACACATGTCCTAAGTTGACCCAATGAGTCCCCAGTCTACATGAATTAACTAAAAGATTTCAATAAAAATCCTCTCTGGACAATCCAAATCAAGCCCTGCCCTAAACAATCGTACATTATGTGGGCCCTTCTACGCACATAGCTTTAATAACACTATGTGTTTCCCAGCAGTCCCTTCCTATTTGAGAAGAAGAAACAAGAAAAAGCAAGAAAACAGACAAAAAATCTAAAAACACACTTATGTGTGTGCTGAAATTATAAATATTGTCAAAATAATTGCATACAATATTATCATGGTTTATAATATGATGATGGGTTAAGAAAGAGCCGTCTTAAATTTAATTGATTATTTGTTTATTTTCCTTTGTTTTATCAGGGTAGTCCCATTAAGACAGCTGTCTCTTTTGGAGTCTTTATGGGCATCAATCTTTGGTTGTGGTTGGGTTTGTTAACATTATGACATTATGCAAAACTCACTTTTCCATTTGTGTCTCTACTGCTCCTATAAACACTCAGTTGAAAGATTTTGATGTTAGGTATCATGTGCTCTATGAGCTTTTTGGATGCTCCCCTGTTGTGATGTCAGAATAGGGAAATTTGCATAGAACCGCCCCTCATTTGTCGAGCCCCACCCACTAGATTAGCAGAAGATCCTCCATTGTTGTGTGTGCTGGTTTTACGAGCATGCATAAGATGCCGTGCACTACGGCTACAGGCAAAGGCAAGTCACCATGAAGTGGTGAGTTCATCTCGCTCTGGGTCCGACTCGGGTCCAGCTTATAGGGCTGATAGGGCCTTTGTTTTTTGCCTTTTTCAGGTGTGGTAAATGTTTAGCGTAAGCATGGGATGTGTGGGGCGTGGTCTGTAACAGCTTATTTGCATAAAAGTGACAGAGACCTTAAACGCCTCATTTAGCGTTTACTGAAACTGTCAAGGATAAAGCCGGTGAGACTCTATAAATCAGAGAGATTTTATGCAAGGAACTTCATGAACATATTTTGTAGCCCATAAACCTATTGTACCTAAAGTTAAGGGTTGCATGATATGTCCCCTTTAACACAACTGCTCTAGATAGTAAAATCAAGTATAAAAGCCTAGCCTAAGTCATTAGTTGAATATGCTTAGGTTTATAACTGTCGAGCTCTTCAGACCTTATTATTATATCTTATAGCGTGCATACCTTAACTATTGAGTTTTCTCATTAGTTTGTCTAATTGCTGTCTAATCATTAGCTTGGGTGCAAGTCCTACAATTACATGGGAAACTTTATCTTCTTTAAAAGCACCAACTTGACATTTGTAGCCTGTTTGACTCTTTTTTTTGTTCTTGTTGTGCTCAGTTGTTTCTCAGTGATGTAGCATGCTGGAATATCAGTTAGCCATTTCCATAAAAACACAATATCTGGGCCTCATCCAAACAGTTTTTGAGTCTAAAAATGTGGTTTAAACAGCAATTTATCATAATGTTTCATCCAAGCATTGCTGTATGATTAATATAATGTCACAAACAACGTAATGCAGCTACCTAATATCAAGCAAACATGTTTTTAGTACATGGTCCTTAGACATCACACTTACAAAATGTAATTTTAAAGACCTAAGCGTGAAGGATGTGTAAATAGAAGCTCTGACATGTGTTTTTTGTTTTTCTGTAGGACACCAACTTTTGTATGCTGCAGCGGTTGGGGACAGCAAGGAGAAGAATGTTCAACACGTAAGAACCACCTTTGTTTAATCATCTTAATTTAATACTTACCAAAGGGCCATCTACTAAAATGTACTTTAGTGAAATAAAAGCATGTCATCACTCCTTTTTGCAATTGATTTTTTAAGAGTGCATGTTCAAAACCTTCAACGTTTCAAAACATGTGGGGCCATCTCTAAAACCATGAAAAAAAATGACAATTTTCATGTTCAGGGAGTTCTAAATGCGGGTACCACTTATCAGTGGCACATGGGGCCGCACTACAACATGCGTAAGTGTGGCATAATGTGTAGTTTCTGTTTTTGTAGACGCAGGAATCAAATGTTCTGTCATTTTGGCTCATCTTGTGGCTGTGTTTGGAATGCAAGACAAGCAAAACACAGTCTCCTGGAATTAAGGGGAAAGTACTGTAAATTTAAAGTGGAAAGTGAGAAGGCCTCAGGAAATCCCCGAGTGTAGCTTTAAAGTGCTACTTCAGCAAAAAAAAATCACATTTACACAGTTTTACCCGACTCAAATGTCCTCAATCAGCCAGGAAATATCAGATGTATGAGGTCTGTTTTGCACTGGAGGCTAAAGTAGCTAGCAAGCGGCGGAAGCCTAAAGTGAGTCATAATCATCACACACTTACCTCAAATCATGTCAAGCTGTTAAGCAATCTCAAGACTCAATTATGTGATTGTGGAAGGTGAACTACAGGCTGCAGTCTACAAAAATGGACAGAATGTATGGCTTCAGGCAAGGGCGTCGCCGCCAGGCTTTCTAATGTCATACTTATTCATTTGGATCCCTCACATTTAACATAAAATATTAGTTCACCCAGCACTGTTTCGCTCAACAATCCTCACAGTTCCCCCCTAAAAGGACTGAGATTTTTCATTCGTTTGTGATTGATTGTTGCTCATTCGAGTGATTAGTGCTGAGCCAAAATAGTTGGTGCGAATTTCGCTAATGGGTTTAGCATTGAAGCCTCAAACGTATCAACCACCGAACCTATAACAAGTATCAAACACACACTTTATGGACAGAAGTTTTGGGACACACATGTTTTCCAGGGTGAAGACTAGGCTACTTACTTCCACTGAAGAACAGTCTTAATGCTTCAGCAGACCAAGATGTTTTTGGACAACACCATACCAATATTGTGGATACACTTTGGGAGATAACCTTTCCTATTCCAGCATGTGGCAAAGTTTACAAATCAAGCTCCATAAAGACATGGCTGGATTAGTTTGTTGTGGAAGAGCTTGACTGGCCCTGACCTCTGGGATGACCTGGAACGAAGATTGCGAGCCAGGACTTCTCACCAAGCATCAGCGCCTGACCTCATAAATGCTCTACAGAATGAATGGGCACATTCACATGTTCTCGTGGAGAGACTTATGAGAAGATTGGAAGCTGTAATAGCTTCCAACCAACTCAATGTTAAAGTCTATTTGTTTAAATGCAATGCAATGTCATGAAAGTCCCTGTTGGTGTAATGTCCCAATACTTTAGTCCATGTAGGATACTTTGGTTCAATTTGGAGACAATATTATGCCGTGTAGTGTCAAAAACCTCACATCTGATTCACATAACACAACGCTGGCATGGTTTAAGGTATATATATGGTAAGTATTTTATAGAAATAGGATATTCTGATCAGCCTGGTATTTGCAGTCATTTTGACAATCACTTCTAGTGATGTTTTATTACTGTTGTGAATTTATAGTTTTAAAAAACCCATATACTTAAATACATTGTGTAACCACATTCTGTTGAGTCTATTGAGTTTAATTCCCTTCACATTTTTCTCTCCAGCTCTCTGTGAGGGCAATTTCACCTGCAAGGAGAACGAGGTGTGTGTCCGACCGAATGAATGCCGCTGCCGCCATGGATATTTCGGAGCCAGTTGTGACACCAGTAAGAGCCCCTTTCTTAGTGTTATGTCTTCCTTCCTCATTGACATTCCCAAAACAGCTCATGCAAGCTTCTCTTAAGGTCTTTTGTGAAAGAGCTTTAATTGTGGGAAGTGATAAATGCAGAAAATCTCCGGGAACAGTTAGATCAGTTTTGTTTAAAGGAAATTTTCAGAAAGTGCTCAGAATAGATTCATGTATACTCTTGCAAGTTAAAATTAGATGCAAGCTTGTTAATGTTGTAGTAAAAAACAGTAGATTCAATTAAAGCTTGTGTCTATGCTTTTTGGCCATATTATCAGAAACACTAGATATACATGCACTTTTGTAGGCTTACAGTTATTGTCACACAATTTGTCAGCACCATATCTCTCTTTATAGTTTAGATCGGGCCCAAAAAATGAGACCCGATCCGACCCAAGCCCGTGGACCTTGAGCCCGAGCCCAGCCCGGCCCGACACATTAACTGTAATTATCGGCCTGATGCTCGATTTGAT
>JBBMFX010054136.1:0-11091 GCA_037832545.1 Rhabdalestes septentrionalis
TTGGTTGAAAGTTTTGTTCGTGTTCAAAGCCTCTTCTCCGGCCCAGAAAACCGATTCGGAGCAGCGCCGCCCGGGCACCAGTTCCACTTTAGCCACCTTAGCTCACCTCAGGACCTGGTCCGGAGGGGAGCTAAGGCGGCTAACGTGAAGCTGTGGACCGAGCCGCGCTGCTCCGACTCAGTTCTGTTTTACAGATCAGACCGAACTTTACCAGGAAATGACTGTCTTTAGCACCGTCAGTACAACACGAAAGAATAAAATATAAAGAGACAATAGGAAATAAAGATAGACAATAAACAATAGTGCCATACGGTGACAAGAACTTTAGTGCAATAACAACGTGACACCGTAACAAATAACAGTGTAACGTGGTGATAAGTAATAGTGTAACAAACAGCGATGTAACACTAACAAATAACAGCATATCACTTTAACACTGCTGGAACCCTGTCATAGCACTGTAATGCAGTAACAGATGACAATGTAACACTGCTGTAATACTGCAATGCTGTAACAGATAACAGTGTAACACTGCTGTAACACTGCAGTACTGTAACAGAAAACAGTGTAACACTGCTGTAACACTGCAATACAGTAACAGGTAACTAACACTGCTGCAATACTGTAACCGACAACAGTATAACTCTGCTCTCATACTGTAAAAAATACAATATAACTCTGCTGTAAAATGGTAATACTTTAATAGATAACAGTGTAACATTGCTGCAATACTGAAATAAATAACAGTATAACATTGCTGAAACACTGTAACAGTGGAACACTGCTGTAGTACTGTAATACTGTAACAGTAACAGTGGAACACTGCTCTAGTACTGTAATACTTAACAGTAACTGTGGAACACTGTTGTAACACTGTAATACTTTAACAGTAACAGAGTAACACTGCTGTAGTACTGCAATACTGTAACAGACAACAGTGTAACACTGCTGTAATACTGTAACAGTAACTGTAACACTGCTGTAACACTGTAATACTGTTACAGTAACAGCAGAACACTGCTGTAACGCTGTAATACTGTTAACAGACAACACTGTAACACCGCTGTAATACTGTAACAGTAACTGGAACACTGCTGTATTGCTGTATTATTGTAACAGTAACAGTGTAACACTACTGTCATACTGTAACACTGCTGTGTGTGGAGGTTTTGTGGACTGTACTAGATCTGCAGTAATAAAAGCTGTACCAGTGTGAGGTCCAGTCACCTGGACGGAAGGTGTGGTGTGTGCGGTTCCTGTGAGTGGTGAACATCCACTGATGGACTGACAATGTTGGACCTGTGTCTTAAATTGAAAGATGCTGCAAATCTACACAGGATGGAATCAGATACAGCCGTCAGGTGGTCTGACTCTGTAGTAGCGTGTGAGTCAGATGAGAAAGGAAAACATTTGCAAACATTTATGCAAGTGCGAAACTGGTTGACCTTTTGCAGGGAATGTCAAAAAGAGATTAGATTCAGTAACCTGAGGAAAACGAGAGAGCTCCAAGGGCACAGGGGGAGATATATTGATCCGGCTGATTTTGGAATAAGCTCTGTGCCTCTGCAGGCTGATTGATTAAAATCCTTGAGAGAAGAAGTGAGCGTCCCTCTCTTGCCTAGCAGGAACCTCCTCCTGCTGAAGCTCATTTCAGAATAAAAACTGGCCTCAGTAGCGGCGTCAGTGCTGCTCAGGGATTCTTTAACTCAGAGTGCTTTAAAAATACTGTCTCTGTTTTCTCAGAAATCAGAGTGCAGTAAATGTTTGGAAATCTGTTCATTAATGTAACAAGAAACGAATAAAAGTTTCGTTTTATCACATAAACCCCCTAAAGTCCTTGAGAGTTTTGTTTCAGGTATGACAGAGTTTGGAAATTGTATAAAACACAAAATTATTAACGTAGAATCCAGATGGTCAGTAATGGTTGAGTGTAGATCGGGCCCCAACACTGAGGGCCTGAGCGGGTCACCACGCACCTCTGGGGTCCAGAAACGCCGGCATTCCCTTCAGATTGCTCCACAGGATTCAGTATTCAGAAGTCGGACATGGAGAAATGTAGTTCTGTCTCTCGGCTTTGACGACTCTCTGGCACCTGTTTCAGGACAGACCCTTCACTGCCTGGCGAGACTGAAGAGTCTTTGGGAGTTTCTCTAAAATGCCTGATTCACGTCTGTGTCCTCACCTCAGGACTGCACTCCTCAGACCTTCAGATCTTCAGATAGCTGGTCCACCCCTCAGGGATTCAGCTGTGGGTGCTGGATGAAGATGTTTGTTTTGAGAAATGCATTTCTGCAGCCTGTTATAAAGCTGGTCCTCAGTGATGATTCAGTGTAGTGGGGCACCTCTGTGGTCTAAAATGTGTGTATTTTTGATCTGGAGCCTTGTCCCCTCACACACACGTCCATTTTATTACAGCCTGTGCATTTCTTTGTGTTCTGGTGTTTCATCCACTTGCTGATAACGTTCTAGTTTACTGTAAACCGTCCTTTGGAAACTCCTCCCAGTGTGAAGCTTTTCAGAAAATTCGTTTTTGTCCTCGGCGTGTGGATGGGGAGTGTGTTCTTTTTGGTTTGTTCAACGCAGTTTCGTGCAACAGGCAGGAAAATAGTTCGAGTTTAACCTGCTAACAGGACTTTTTGCATTTTAACATCCAAACAGTTCCTCCTCCAGTAAACTGGGAGACAGAGGTGATCAGAATGTTCGGCAGAAGTCGGTACGTCTAGCGTTCCCCCACTCGGGCTGCGTCCCGGTGTCTGAGTGGAGCGTCCTCCCTGATCTGCTCGGGTCTGTAGTTTCCTGGTCTGTAGTCCAAGGCTTTGTCTCAGATACTGGACTTGAGCTCGTCACCCTAATGGAACTGTACTAACCTGTTCAGGGTTATATCTCCACCAGCTGGTTTAACATGATACCAGCCGTGCTTGCCAGTGTGTTTTCTGATTGTGTTGTGATTTGTTTTTAGGAAATTGTGCAACAAAATTTGCAAAAATATGTATTTTGACATTTTTTTCCCTGAGGAGAAAACGTTTGCTCAGACTGCGGACTGTTAGACTGTAAAAACTCGGTGGCAGATTGTGTGTTCGGTCTGATTCGCCTGTTTGAAGAGAACTTTCTCCCTGAGCAGCATTACAGAGATTGAACAGAAACAAGCCAATAAAATTTCTGTGCTGCGTATCTGTCAGTCACATGTAAATGACACAATTAAGGATGAGATTTATGTAATACCAATAAACCCGATGTGATCTGAATAAACAACATCAGATTTATGTATTTATCATAAACGTTTACATAAACCTGATATAAACAATCTCATACATTGTAACTAAATGAATCTTGCTCGATCCAAAGCTGGTATGTTTTAACCGATTAATTTTTAGATTATGCTGATTTTAAGAAATTTGGATGAATAAATTCTAAAAATGTAATTATTTAAATAAAATCAAATAAATGCAAAAAACAATTAAACTATGCCATGAATAATTGTTTTGAGTGCAAGCACTTGGTTGCTTTTAAAACTAATGGGAGCTGTGAGGGAGGGCCTCTTTAGACCCCGCCCCTCTCGCAGATGCTCAGTCCAGTTGGGATCCGGGGCAACAGTGTTTAGGTTGGTACGTTGGTAAGTAACATCCACATGAAGGCCAGGACTGAAGGTTCCTCAGGATTCTATTGTCCAGGGTGACACACTGCCTTCACCGGTTTGCCATACTGCATAAAGCTCATAAACACACACGGCCAGAAACACGTAGGGGCCAGTATTGTGGGGATGCACACAGAAAATGTTCGTACTCCTTCAGTTTGTCCTTGTTTTATTATGTCTAGGACTCAACCTGGTGTTTCTGGTGTCTTGTAAAATTATCTAAAATAAAAAAACAGAAATATCCCATTTCCAAATGTGTCCAGACCCATGAGACTCTTGTGCATCCGACTCATTTCAGTTGTCCTAGAGAAGCTCCTGCAAACCGACTGGACTCTACTTGTGGCAAAATAGCATAATTTAGAAATGCACACAGTATAAGCTGCCTGTTTCAGGTCCCACAGCTGTTGGGTGGGTCAGAGTGAAAATCCACCGATTAGGACCAGAGACCAGTGAGAACATTTCATTCAGTAGCCTCTGTCATTCTTTGATGGAACCAGAAGTCTTCTCAGACCTGCCCCACCCACACGAATGGAGTGACTATTTAATTTAGATTTGTGTTTTAGACATTTGTAGACTTTATAACTTAAATTATACTTATATTTAGACATATACATCCATCCATCTTCTATCCCTTTATCCCGCACTTGGGGTCGGGGGTGGGGTGGGTGTGCTGGAGCCTATCCCAGCGGCTATGGGCGAAGGCGGGGTACACCCTGGATAATTGCCAGCACGTCGCAGGGCCACACACACATTCACACTCACAGTCACACCTTGGGCCAAATTTGTGTGCTCAATCAACTTAACCCCCAATCACGCATGTTTTTGGCTGTGGGAGGAAACACAGGCCACACAGAAAGACCCTGCGCCCGACCTGGGAGTCGAACCCAGGACCTACTTGCTGTGAAGCAACAGCGCTAGCCACTGTGCTGCCCAGACATAAACATATTTTTTCTCAATTCCAGATTTTTAACTTCAGAATTTACTTTGTCTTAAAAGTGTCTGTACAGTCATCAGGAGCAGTTCAGGATACATTTGACTGCGGGTTATTCCTGCATGACTATGGGACAAATAAAAATCTTGAATCTTTACTGGGGAGAAGGACCTCGCTCATGTGGAACCAAGAAACCAGTGTTCACTCTGAGTCAGACCCAGAGAACCCTTGTGCAGATGGGGGAACCGTTCTGAAGGGCACCTCTCGGTGCAGAGCCCGTCTCTAGAGAACCGGGCCACCCTGCACGTCCGTGTTCCGCCTCTCTACACGTTTCAGTTTTAGTAATTGTTGGATGAGCTTTATAGACATACACCAGCTGAATTAAGCTGCTGTCCAAATTAATTGAAATCTGCCTTATAAAATCTGACAAAAGACCCGTGAGCTTCGGGGCCCTTTCACCGGTTCACCAGTCGTCCTTTCTTGGAGCACTTTGGTCGTTATTGACCACTTTGTTCCGGGAACAACAGGAACACAAGACGCTCTGAGTCAGAAGCGTCACCATCACTGTGTGACCCTGCCAGGTTTGTCCACAGCTTTATGATTCCCACTCTGTATGAAGGCCCACTCTTCCTGCTCCCAACTTGCTGACATTATAGTGAGGTAATCACGATCATAACACTCGTTGTTTTTGTCTGTAACCATTGCGATGTGATTTATTATGATATAAATCAGATGATCAGACTACCCAGCTCTTTGCAGCTGAGAGCAGAAAGGAAGTTTCAGGCAGTGATTCAGACACAACCAGAGAGTGACAGACGTAAACCAGTGAGAGTCCAGAAAGAAGGCTGCTGGTGAAGTTTGCTGTGATATCAGTGATGGCCTCACCAGAAGAGTGGAGCGTTTTGAGTTACGTGAAAGAGCGACATGGACTTGTCAAGTTCAGCCCTGCCCTTCCAGTCACAGCAGATTTGGCGAAACTACCTGAGTGCGGTTTTGTTTTCACAGCCCGTGTTGTTTGTTGAGTCACGTTCTACAGATTTCTAGCGAACTCCACTTTGTGGAACATTAAAAAGTCCTTCTGTCCTGACAGTTCTCAGACAGTAGTTTTCTGTTTGTGTTTCTTGTAGAAAACCAGTTGAGTCATTAAGATCGTCTCCAGTGCTCAGCAGTGTTATAGCAGCTTAGTGTCCCTCTGTTCTTCACTCTCTTATTAAATACCTTTACATCTCTGAACTCTATAAGCTGTGAGAAGGCAGTGAAGAATCTGCATCTCTTACTTTGTTCTTTGGTTGTGATAGAGGAACTACTCCAGCCATCTAAGGGCTTCTTTAGTGTCGAGAAATGGCACACAACTGTAGCACTTCAGAATCATCACAGAAAATGGCCTCTAAACGAGCTCGAGCTGGTTTATTCTCATTAAATTTGAACATAATTTGGTGAATTTAAGAGCCATTATCAACTGTTTTTAAAGTAAACATTATATAACAATTTATATTGTGATGTAAATGAGCTATGTAGCAGACATTATTTGTTTATCTATTAATTTTTTTGATGTAGACAATATTGGCATTGACCCAGCGACATTCACGTTGAAAAATGCCAAATGGTAAATACACTCCTGCTCTGTTGGCCATTTCCCACCCACACACACTGTGACCAATTTTAAATTCACAAGTCTGTATCCATTAGGAAGATAAAATACAATAAAGTATTCGGACACTACTGTTTGGAAAATGAAGTTTACGCATTCGACTCTGAGAGGACTCCCTCAGTAAAGTATGAGGGTGGGAACATTATAGTACGGAGAACATTTCAACAACACCCCAAGTACCTCATCAACTCAAGACTGGTTTCTTATATAGTGGGGATAGCTTAGATAAAACACAGTGGGAGGGACACAGTCGCCCTGCTGTGGGGGCTCTACAGCCGGAGTCGGGGGCGAGATATCTTCCCCTAAGGCCCCAGACAGGCTAGCCGCACTCCTGACTCTTATCTCCTATCCCTAGTTAAAGTCCAGATGCGTACACTTCACATAGAGGTTGGTGATATGTCGATTTGATCAATTAATTTGAATTTACAGTTAAGGACGATGTGTTTTTATGAAAACCGATTTTATTACTTATTGTACACTAATGTGATGCAGTGTAAAACATGCGCTGCACCCAAAAACTGTAGTGGTGTTTTTGTCCAAGAAAGGTCTTGCTACATCTGTAATATGGAACTGGTTCGGTTTTGTGCTGTCGGACACAGTCCAAACAGTTCTGTGTCCGACAGCTTAAGCAGCGCCACCACTCTGAAGAGGAATGTTAGCGTTAGCCATGTTAGCAAGTGCTGCTAGCGTTAACAATGTTAGCAACATGCTGCACTCCGTCGAGAGACGCCCCTCGCCAAATTTCAGACTGAATCTTACCGTCTATTGGACCAGTCGCTTCTCCTCAGTGGGCTGGTGACTTTGCAGAACGATGGAAATAGTTAATAATCATACAAAATGTTAACGCGTTACTAAGTTATAATTAGTTACTCTAAACAGAAGAATTAACATACTGAGCAGCACCGGACGTTACACTGCACTACATTATCCGCCATGCCTCGATCATTTCAGCGATTTGGTAATTGTCATGTACGCCGAATAATTATATAACTTTACCACGTTAATGTTCTTTATCATTATTTGCGACTATTAAAGTACAGTCCTACTGTGACCGGCTTGGCTGATTAGTGATTTTACTGTGTAATACCTAGTAGCTCCCAGACAAGAGAAACAGCTCACATAAACAAACATTACTCACTAAAAGAGTTCTTAACAGACATCGCAGAGACGGCCGCTACACGCTGCAGCTCTGTCTTTGATTTGTACACATCCTCATCAACTCAACAGCGAATACTAAAGTAATACACCTGGAAAATAACACGGTCAGGTGGGATTCTGGAGTCGTTCTGACAGATTTATTAACTGATGGTGCCCCCACACTGCCCTAGACTTCTCTGTTATTTTTCAAACCTCTCAGGTTTCATAGCAGCAAAGCACATCTTCCAAACAAAGTTGTCAATATTAGAAACAAAATCTGTTCCAGTTAATTATAGACATATATATATATATTCTGACTGTAATAATGATCGTTTAGTGAGTACGTTTCTTATTGCTACGGACCGAAGTGTGCTCTCATTTATATAAATAAATGTAGCAGATTTTACACTTAACGGTGAGGAAGGTGCCACTGTAAGCATGGTTCCACCTCCCTGTCCGGGTTCTAATGTCGCAGCTGATCGAAGTGAGGAGACAGGGACAGGAGACACAGGAGGAATGTTGGGAATCTCAGGGATTTACTGGCTTCTTGTAGTCTGATTAAAAGATTATGCAGCCATGGTTTGTATATTTTAATAAAGCTTACATCTTGTGACACGTCCCATCACGAATCACTTGGATGTAATTGTTAGGAGCCAAATGTGTTTTTGTAGAGTTTCTGCTAGATCTGCAGTTTTAGTTATTAGGCATTAGCATATTTCCTCTGATAATCTGCATGGCAAATATTCCGTATATTAATAATTTGATCAAAAAATTGAAATAGACTGTTGGCTAATATGCCATTATACCAACCCAGCCGTGTGTTCTCAAATGTACTTCAAACGGGAAGACAGCTCACAGTTCATCCGCATAGCTTCATTTAAACTGGAATTTCTGTTGGTTTCTATTATAATGACAACAAATGAAACAAGAGTAAATATGTTTCAGCATACAGAAATGAGTGCAGCCTTTGTTTTTGTTGCATTAACCTTTCCATAAGCCTGTGTGTGTCTATTCATTGTAGGGGTGGCATGGTTCACAAAACCCAAGATTGGGTTTGGATCACGGTTTGAGGGTGATGGTTTTCGGGGTCGGTACGGTTCCTGTTATTTTTTTCTTGATACAGCAAGAAGGAGTACATTGATGATTTCAACTTGCTTTTCATTTATTTGGCAAAAAGGAGAATGTGTATTGCCTACACGAACTCTTCTGCCTTTTACCACAAAAATGTTTAAATATTACACAATATTAACTAAGCTTAAAGCTCAGACTTTTGAGTAAGTCAGAGTTAATTAAACATAATTACCTATAACAGGGTCATAACGATAGCAAAGTCCATAAATAAAAAGTGGAACAAATTCAACTAGCTCAACTCAAAAACAGTAATAACAGTGCTTAACAATAAGAACGCACACCGAACCGTGCCACACACACACGTTCCGAACCGTGACAAGCAAACCGAGCGGTTCATTAAAAAAAAAAAAAGAATCATACCACCCCTAATGCATTAAAACAATTATCTGTTTAGGCTTTAATTCATTTTTAGGAAAATGTACAAATGTCCGACAGCAGCTGAACTGATTAGTATTCCTGGACTGAGTCCTGAGGTAATGGCGTGGTGTTCCTCAGGTGTCAGCCCACAGTCCCGCCAGATACAGCAGTGTGGGAGAGTTTAGGTGGAAGTGAATTCCATAAGTAATATAGAACGTTCTTCTCTTTTCCCCAGCCGTCCCGCCGTCCAGAGTCAGCTGGGGGTCCCGTTCTGATGGTGAGCAGAGCGCAGAATATGTGAACAGGGAAAGAGGGCATGGAGGTGTGTGTGTGGGGGGGCAGGAAATAGACGAGCAAGATAACCGAGTAAAAGACAAACTTTAAAGAGTGTATGGATCAGGACGGACCCTCGTCCCCCGCAGCCGCACCTCTGTGACCGCTTCAGAATGTGGGTTTGCCTTGTCTTGCGTGTAGGTCTCTGGAAAAGACGTCCTCGGTAAAAGACGTCCTTGGGAAAAGACGTCCTCTGGAAGGCAGCATATGTTGCTCTAAAATCTCAGTGTATTTTCCGCATTAGTGCTGCATCACAGAAGTGTAAACGTCCCCCGAATCCTTTAATGATGCACTGTGGAGGGTGAAACATGCAAATCTCTTTCAGTTTGTCTTTGACAAATGTTATATTTAGACATTTTAGTAAATTTCTCACACGTCTGTGGACATACTGGAGACACTCAGACCGTGTTTGCTCCTCATAGACACTTCCTTTCTTGGCTACTGCTTTCGTACCAGATCACGATTACAGTCACCTGTTGAGAGGAACAGAGTGACAGGGAGAGTCGAGAATGAAAAGACGTTAGGAATAAAAGAACTTCACGTTTTGTTTAAATTCTTACGTTCATAACAGTGACAGAGGTAGTCGGCCTGTTTTGAAAATGCCGATTTGAGAATGAAATGAGATCCACAGAAATGGTTGTAACAGCTGTAACCACAAAACATGTTGAATAAAAATAAAAAAGCAACACCGACTGGTTAATCTATCGACACATTCGCGAGACGTCTTGTGCAGTTTTTGAATCTTATTTTTTGAACGAGAATCGATATTGATCGGTAAATCTATTTTTTTGAACCAGCCCTAGTGTCTATAATTGATGCTTAGAATTCTAACGATATGCTGTTAAATTCAACTTGAAATCGAGATGGACGGGGTTGGTCTCCACCATGGTGCTCTACTCCTGCCGGCCTCTGGAGGTTTATAGGTGTTTGAATCGTGTCGATCGTTAAAGTCACTCACTGTTATATCGGTGTTTTCACCGCCTTCCACCCCCCTCCCCCCACTCGTCATGGCCAGTAAGGATCAGTCTGAACCTCCATTCCTGCTGCACATACTCACATCCCACTCGGCCCGTCCCCTGGAGCGGCTCTGTCCTCCTCCTACCAGACTTACGCTTACACTTTCAGTTTTTGAATGGCTTGTAAAAGTAATCTGGTCTCAGTTTGTGTGCCGGAAGGTTTGCCTCGTTTTAAGCAGCCGAGCGGCTGGTGTGCAGGACCGGATCCGTCACCTCATTCCAGTGCGTGAAGTGGGAAAAAATAAGTGAAGGAACTCTAATTTTCCAACATATTCTTGGGCCACTGTCGCTGCGCTGGATCAGTTTCAGTTAGTAACGGAACGCAGAAAAAATTGGTGGAACCCCAAAAGACCAAAAAACAGAAGTTCCGGAACTGCGTTCCGCTGCCTCATTCACAAATAAATTTTTGTATGAATAGTTATAATAGAAAGTAATTAATAACTATTTTTTCTGTGGACTGCTGATTTAATACAACAGATATACCAAAACGAAACTGAGTGGAGCGATGTGTTACTTTGTGCCATGGCAGACACACCTTGTAACTTTCAGCTTCCTGTTGGGAGTTGCAGGTTCTGCCTGTTGTGCTAAACGTGTTCTGGGCTTCAGACCGAGGCTCAGTAGGTCTCCGGTGTGTTTTCATACTGAGTGGGAAACGTCTAGAACCCTGTTTGTAGTGAGGTTCCTCAGTGAGTGGAACCCTGTGTGTGTGTTTAGTTACTGTGGGCTAGCTGGGCCTGTCTCAGAACCGGCCCAGACTCTCCCCTGCAGTAATAGCCTTTTTACACTGACCACCATGTTTACTGTATTCTTCAACACTTCCTCTCTCTCTCTCGCTCTTTCTCTATCTCTCTTTCTTTCTCTCTCTCTCTTTCTCTCTCTCTCTTTCTCTCTCTCTCTCTTT
>JBBMFX010054147.1:0-11090 GCA_037832545.1 Rhabdalestes septentrionalis
CGCTCCTGCAGTTCTAAAATTTCTTTCTCTAAAAGTTCTATAGAACGGGTCATGTCCTTAGAGACGTTTTGAGTATATTGTTTACACAATTGTTGTTTTTGCACTTTTTCTACGTCCCACCACTGTTGCAAAGAGCTGTACATGGTTTTACAATTCCTAAAATCCCTCCAAAAAAAACGTAAAAACTCTTTCAAATTCTTACCATGGGTTTAAAGTGTTAAAATGCCAGTATGCACTCCGTGGTTTAACTTTACTAACGGCAACACCACATTTCACTAAGTTGTGATCAGAAAAACCTACGGGCAGAATCTGGCAGTACTTAAACACGCTAATATGATGATTAAAAGAGTAAAACCTGTCCAAGCGAGCCAGAGAAAGAGTATCATTGTGAGCATGCGCCCAAGTATACTGTCTGTCAGCATTATGAAAGACTCTCCATACATCGACCAGGTCATGAGTCTGAATTAACTCCACCATTTTTGTACGTGACAACATATGCGGCTCAATATGATTTCTATCCTCCGGTCGCTCAGTACAATTAAAATCACCCCCCAAAAATAAAAACTCTTCATGATTACATGATGACAATACTTTCGAAAGTGTTTCTAAAAAAGCAATCCTTTCGGCACTCCTCGTAGGTGCATACACACAAATAAAAACAAAAGTAACATTTTCAAAACGGGCTCTTATTTTCAAAAGTCTGCCATTAATAATTTCCACTGCCTCATACGAGGACGGGATAAAAGTCTTTGAAAAAAGAACGGCAACCCCACCACTGACGGACGTATAGTGACTCAGGACAGAGAGCCCAGTCCATTCCAAGCCCCAGTCAACCGCATTAGTCTAGTCAGTGTGCGTCTCTTGCAGCAGGAGGACATCCAGGTCTTTCAGTCCTGCCACTTCATACAGTTTCGCTCTTTTACTTCGATCTCTTGCACCATTGATGTTTAAAGAGGCAATCTGGAAATCAGCCATTAACGTTAAATAAAATAAAACCTCACAAATTCCCATTAAAATCAACAACCGGAATAAAAGAAAACAAACACAATTCATCTTAATCAGAGACACACATGTAAACACAGGACACCTAAAACTCATAACGCCATTATTTCCAGATCACTCGCTTTCTTCAACAATTTTCTGACCCGGTAAACTTCTTGTTCTGTAAAAGCCCCCTCACTCAGAAATAACCTTATCTTAGTTATGAACTGCTCAATGTCCGGGAAATATTTCTCAAGTCTGACCTTCTTTTTAAATTTGGTTGATTCTAAAAACTCTTTCACCTCCAGTACTGTGTATTTGCGACTTGAAAAGCCGCTCAGAGGGAGACTATACGAGATGCTAGAATCTGAAGCCTCACCATCACTTTCAGCATCAGTGGAGTTAAAATCTAGGGCCACCTCTTTTTTTTTTTACTTTGGGTGCTCAACCTGATTGAGCTTTTTCTCTTCACTGGTGGAATCTTAAACACATCACCTTCAGTAGGTGAGCTCCCCTCTACTGCTTCCATGACTTGTGGAGCTTGACTGAGGTCTTCCTCAACACCCGGTTGAGAAAAATCCACGGCCACCTCCAGTGCCTCACCCATATCCGAACCCTCCGGAGTTGTCACCCCAGTGGGTTCAATGACCTCCGCACCCGGTGGATCCATGTAACTTGGTCCAACACCCTGTGTGTCTCCGTCAGAAGGCTCCTCACCAGGTGGTCTCTCACCCACCACCTGCACACCTCCAACCCCCGCCCTCAGTGACCACATTAATATTTTGTCGCTTGTTACTAGGACAAGCTCTAATTAAATGTCCGACCTACCCACAGCTGAAACATTTCATGGATTGCATCGACACATAAATGGCGTAGTTAAAACTTTAAATTTTAATATTAAGGGTCATGTCTAGCTCGGAATTGTTAGGGATCACCATGTACACAAACCTACGAAAAGAAACCACGTGTTTCAGGAGCGCAGATTTGCTGCCTAGCGCTATTTTAGTAATCAGTGATATGATTTTCCCATACTGAGACAAAGCCTCAACCAGCACTTCGTCTTTTATAAACAGAAATTTTAATCCCGTGCCGCCGCGTGAGGAAGTCTAAATTCCTCATCCGCCGAGCCACCACGCCGTCCGTACTGAAAGTGGTAGCCCAGGAACCCCACACAAAACCCCTACACACACAACAAACACTGTTACATCACAAACAACTCACAAAAAGATAGAAAAGAAAGAAAAAAGAGACGAGAAACCGGCACAAAGCCAGTGCTCTCACTCACTCACACACCACACTCCAGCTCCGCTCACTCACTCCGACACGCACGCGCACAGAGAGAGAGAGAGAGAAAGTGAGATTGGGAGTGTGTGTGTGTGTGCGCGAGAGAGACAGAGAGAAAGAGAGATTGAGAGTGTATGTGTGTGCGCGCGCGAGGAAGACAGAGCGAGAGAGATAGAGTTTGGGAGCATGTGTGTGCGCGCGAGGAAGACAGAGAGAGAGCAAGAGAGAGAGAGAGAAAGAGAGAGCAAGGCACCAGGGCCGGGTTTCGGTACCCATCCCTAATATGGACAACGGACAATTCTCAGCCGCTTCAGCTCTGACGCAAGCAGGAAAAACTATCGGCGTGATCTTTGCCGATAACCGATAGTTCCGGGAATCAACTATCGGTGCCGATTAATCGGCAAAACCGATATATTGGTCGACCCCTATAAGAAATCCGGTCATTTTTAAAAAATAAAACATCGTTTAGTCTCTGATAGTAAATAAAAAGCAAATACTGTAACTTTTTCGTGCAGCCCGCAGACCAGTACCACATGACTCACGGCCCGGTACTGGTCCGCGGCCCCAAGGACAGGCTGTTCAAGAAGAAAAATACTATCCTGGTCTATTTTGCTAGATACATGCACAGGTGCCATCATAATGAGATCATTAATGTTTTAATATTTTCCTAGCTGTTTTTAATGTTGTGGCTGATTTTCCTCTGATTTAACTATGAGAGCCTAGGGTGTGTAATAAGTTTCTGGTCTACATAGTTAAGTGGTCTACATTGGCCACAATACTTCAACTGATCAATAAAAAATCTTTAAATCTCAAAAGTAAGACCTTAGATTCAAAATGGGACTAAACTGCTGGTATTTGCAGATGAAGCCTAAAGTAATTTGGTAAATATTTCCTGGAGCTTGTTTAGACAGATAGCAGGGAAATCAGAAAGATGGTAGACCAGTTAACCTGGTCTTATCATCACAAAAGCCAGTGCTCCTGTTTCAGTATGTATCTTATACGAAAGTTTCATGGCTGATGAAATACAATCTTTTTGATGTTACTCAAACTGGGACTTAATAAAATATTTACAGCAAAGTCATCCCCTTCAGTCATTACATAAATTTAAACTAGTTTTTATCAGAGATATGTATCCCCAAACAGCCCGCCTAACCACACAAGCCCGCCTAACCATCCCAAACCAACCAATGGTGTTAAAACAGGTGGAGGGGAGGGTTCTGCAAGTCCATGTCTAATTTAAAGTAAACAGCTATAAACACATGATGAGGGGCATGGCTCCAGATATTGCACGATACTGTACTATGGACAAAGAGTAAACATCTGTAAATAAAATATACATTTATACTCTAAACTGGAGGTGCTGTTTGGTACAGGGATGTGCAAGATGGTGCTAGGTCGTTCTTCACATTAAATTATGTGAAATGTGCAAATGTTGCATAAGTGTTTATGTTGAACACTGCAGTAATGGAATGTAAATGTGTGCTGAGCAAAAGAGAAAAAGAGCAGCAAATTAATAAATATTCGGTCAGTCAATGAAAAAATACAGAAACAGTATCAAAGTGTAACAAAAATGTGTACTTGCATATAGCTGCATGTACAGTATAAAAGAAGTGAAGTGTAAAATCCATGATGGAATATCAGGTCAGTTATCAGCTCAGGTATGTGTGTGGGGGCAGTAAATGTGTTGAGGATCCTGATGGCTTGTAGGGAAAAAATCTCACAGTCTCACAGAGGGGAGTCATGAACAATGCAGGAGGCATTTGTGTGGAAGGACAAGTTGTTCTGTAGTGATGGGGGAGATGCCCCGATGATGTTTCCAGCTGTTCTAAGGATCTGTTACAGCCCCTCACACTGGCAGGGTTGTACCAGACAGAGATACAGCTGGTCAGGAGGTGCTCTGTGGTGCCCTGTTAGAACTTTGTGAGGGTGAGTGTGGGAGGTTTGCCCACTTCAGTCATCTTTAGAAGTGTTATATTTGAAAATGAGTGTCAAGGGTAGGTGTCATTTGTTTCTCACATACAAATCATCATTTGGCACAAACTGTGCCATTGTACCAATATCTATGCATGCATGCGTAGATACACTGGTTGGCCATAACCTTAAAAACTGTCTAATACTTAAAAACTGTCTAATATTGAGTAGGCCCCACCAAGGCATGCCCTTTAAATACTGTAATTTGGGTTTGCATGAACTGGACTATTTTGTCAGGCTTATCTCACAGATGTTCGATTCGACTTACATCTGGAGAATTTGGAGACCAAGTCAACGCCTTAAAGTCTCTTATGTTATTCAAACTTGGTTCGAACAAGTGCAGTATAGCAAGTGCATTATCCTGCTAAGAGGAGGTATCAAATAAGAACTGACAGTACTCAACAATTCTACATCATCTGATAACATCCAGAAACAATGGGCCCAGGGTTTTATTTCACGATGTATATTCTGAACTGTGGCTAAATTAAGGCTGTCGTTATTAGGGATGGACACTTAGACCCGGTACTTAATCGGCCCAGGTGCCTCATATTAAAAGATCAAAATATCGATAAGCTCAGACGTTACTGGTTCAGCTGTCGGTACTGGAGAAATAAAAAAAATACACAACATGAAGGAGCTTGCGCACTCACAACACCAGAGAACTCGCACACACACACAACATGAGAGAAATCACACACACAACATGAGAGAATCCGCACACACAACACGAAAAAAATCACACACACTCACACACACAAGACGTGATAACTCGCACACACACTCACAACATGAGAGAACTCGCACACACATACACAATACGAGATAACTCGCACACACGAACAACACGAGAGAAATCGCACACACAAACACAAAACAAGAGAATTCATGCACACACAACACGAGAGAACTCAGGCTAATTGAGTGATGATGGCAGAAAGAGCCAAATGATCCAAAGTATTGTTACACTTAATTTTTTATGAGTCCAACAGTTTTAGATTAGGGTTAGGTTTAGGGTTAAAGTGTTGTTATTCTGTTCTTAATTAGTTTCAGTTTTTTAAGTAAAAAATTCAACAAAAAGTACCGATAACTCCCGTTAAATACCGAATCCATAAGTGGTATCGATATAAGTAGTAATACTATTAAAACCTTAACGATACCCATCCCTAGTCATTATGAAAGCTACCTAAATATATGCGAATTGATTGTCTCCAGGTCTATCTGCTTTAGACTTAAGCATTCGGAACATGAGTTAGGCTGTCCGACTCTGCACTCTGTTAAAGTATAAAATATACAGGGGATTATTTGTAAACATTATTCATCTGGTTCTGTAGATCCAGTATCGGCCCGTGAGAGATACAAAATACAAAATAGAAAATATTTTATTGATTCTCAAAAAAACTTTATTTTTATCGACGAGGTTAGCGTGACTTTTATGCCAATTGTCTCTGCTGTTGGATCAACAAAGATATTTTGCTGTGGATGGTGAACACAGTAATGCAGATTCCTGATGTTTGTTCTGCTCTCTTAATGTTTCACCAGGTGCTGCTGTTGGAATGCAGATTGGACGCTGCAGGCTGTAGACGTGTTGCTGTGGATGGGGGGCACAGCTGGGGGTCTCACTCTTGATGTTGTCATCCTAATACATATGAACAGTTACCACAAGTTTATTCTGGGTCGTTGGAAGTGAACAGAAGGAAGAAGGTATGATAAACTTCCATTAACCTCATGTCCATTCCAGGTGAACTGTAGACACTTTACACTGTCCAAAACACTGCTGCACTGGCAGGCACACGTCTCTCAGAGCTCATGCATTAGTCCTGTCAAGCGCAATTACATAAGAAAAACTGAAACAATGAGTCTTACTGAAAAAAAACTGAACATAAACACATGATTTAGTTATAGTCACACTTACCTTACTTTTCCTGGTTTTACAAAGAACACGCAATCCCTCCACGGGACCGCCAGTGCTAGAGCTGAAAATGGAGCTACTGGAATCCAAAGCCTGTATTTTATTTGTAGCATTTTTTTGTCACGTGAAAACAGTTTTTTATCGTTGTTTACTTTCATCGTCCTGGAAAATAATGTACTTAGTTCATCGTTCGTCGTTCTGGAAAAACACGTACTTACTTTCATTGTTCAACGTTCTGGAAAATAACGTAGTTAACAGAAGAAAAAAAATCATAACATTTGTCCAAAAGGTTACTATTGAGGGAAAGATGTTTTAATTAGAACCCCAAGCCCACAATAATCTGGTTCACAAGATATCCCAAGGTATATCCCTATCACTTTTCGTGTGTCTTTCAAAAAAATTGGCATTCCACTGTCACCTTTTTCACCATGTTCTTTCATCAAGATGTAATGTTTTTCAGAGTTCTTATTTTGAATCTTAATTGCACATGGGAATTTTTTTAAAATTCCGTGATCTGAGCGTCTGAAGAAATATGCCTCAAAAATTTGACCTACTTCAAGGGTGTTCTCAATGTTTTTGTACAAGCCTTCACCTAGTTGACTGGTGTCACCTGATATCGGAATGAGACACTGATCACTTTCCTTAAGAATGCACCTTGGCTCTGGAAATTGTGCCTTATAGATGAATGAACGATGGAATTTATAAAAAATGACATATATATCATGACCTTCTTTGTTCTCAATACCATGCCAGGTTGTTGATACAAAGCTGTGTCCGAAATAGCTTCCGAAGTTTACAAAAAATGGTTCGCCATTTTTTACAATGTAAATCCAACATAGATTTTCTGTCTCTTCATGCTTTTCACTAAACGGAAAAACAGGAAAAGAACAACGAATTTTAACTTCCCGATAAAGGACGGAAGTGTTTTGCATTTTCAAAATATATTTCGCAATTTCGAGATTACTCAAGGGCACCTTTCTTCTACCTTCTACTTTCTTCTGCCCAAGCGAACATATTTTATGCAAAAACGTGCATATTTGTTTGGATCTAGTGTCTGTTTGTATGAAATACGAGACATTTTCGTTGTCAATTTGTGAATTCCTTTCCTGAAAAAAAGGAAACAAAATAAGAACAAATTATTCAAATTATTCAAAAACTAAATTGTTCCATATATATACAATGCCTGACAAAATCCTTGTTGCTCAACCAAATTGTAGGAACAACAAATAATAATATCCTACAGTTAATCATTTGGAATCAGAAATAGTTTGTAAGTGCTCTAGATTATGCTTATTATACCAAAATACATTTTGTATCATTCATTGAGTTGTATCATTTAATTAGGACAGAAAGAACACATTTTGTCTGAGTAGTGTCTTTTCATATACAAAAATAATGTAGAAATTATAAATACACTTCATTTAGGATACAATAACATACAATAACATCAGAACATAAGGTCACGGTGCCTCGGAAAAAGGAATTAAGAACACTTGCATTATTGAGCATGTCTGGTGTAAGATGCAGGAGGAGGATTGGAAGATGAAACCAAAGAATCTCTACAAATTCTGGCAGAGCTGCAAACTGCTTTTTTGCCATTCCAAATGACTTTATCAACAAGTTATTTAAGTTAAGAGGTATGGATGTGGTCCTTTAAGCTTAGGGAAGTCATACAGATTATTAATTCCTTTTTCCAAGGCACCATGACTTTATTTTCGGATGTCATTGTAGCATGTTAGAGTATTGTAAATAAGGTATCATTTATCATTTTGACATTATTTTTGTATGTGAAGAGACTTTTGTCCAGACAAAAAATTTGACCTTTCTGTCCTAATTTAGTGATAAAACTCAATGAAGAATGCAACATTTATTTTGGTATAATAGGCATAACAATTTACTAATTTTGTAACATAAATATTATTCTAAATTTAGATATAACTGTATAATTTTTTAGCACTCTCAGGAACACAAAACAACCGTTATTTTGCAGCTGCCCGGTGACCCATCACTGGCAACTGCAGTCCCCACATCAGAACAGTTTCCTGTATGGATTTTCACTCATTGTACTAAAAATGATATACAGTTATATTTTATATGGAAATGTTGCTGACTTTGTTATTTGTTTCAAAATTAGTAAACTATATTTAATAATTTCTTACTAAAAGTCATTAAAAATGATGTATTACCACAAAAAGCACAAATTATTAGTTAGATTCAAAGAAACAAAATCTGCAAATGACTAAAGCATGAACTCAGAACAGTGACATACATATATGTGTATATGCATACATTCATACATACGTACATGCATTATATATATAATATATAAGGAACCAGCATTAATATGCAACACAATCTGGTCCAGTCAGAAATTAGTAATTGCACAAAAAGGCACAATATCCACATGGCTCTTTGCAGAAGCACATAGAATAATAATGAGATACATTTAGTATACAACATTTTTATTATAAATCTACTCACCATTTTCAAGTCTAAAGCTTACAGGCGGTCACAGAGGAGAGGAAATGAGACAGCTTATATACCTGCTGTGTGTTGGGGTGGATACTGTGAGAGGCCCTACCTCTTGTGCCTTGCAACATCCATCAGCAAATCCAGACCAGGAGGCAGGGCTTGTCACAATAATATAAAAAATAATGCAAGAAATTCCAAACAGCAGTGCCAGACAAATCTCCCAAATAAAAAGAAGAAAAACTGAACAAAATGCAGTAGTAAAGTAAAAAGAATTCTAATGATGATGTGATAAAGTTCTTAACTAGGTATATTATAAGGCCACTATGTACTGTTTTGCAGAAAAGACCAGGTATTTATCCTTTTAAAGCTTAAATGTAAGTGTGATGGTATGAGAAGAGCTTCAGGCCAATAAAACACTGAAATATAGGCTCCTAAAATATAGGCTCATAAGTAATAGGATGCATAGGTTTACTCATTCCCTTTAATGGTTAAAATCAACCTATTTACTCTACACACTTTTAGAGTAAAAGTTATAAATCCTCCATGTATAAATACTCAACAATGGTCCCTAGGTCAAACAGACAGGCATCCATCCTTCTCTTATAACAATGTAAGTGTTGTATCAGGAAGGCAATGTTAATACTTGAAATATGTAATATGAACATTTTTCATTCTTTTAAGGCTTTTGAATGAAACAATATACTCTATAGTATGAAATAAAAAAGAGATGCAACAAACTCTAACAGATTTTATTTTAACAAACTAGAACTTATATTTGGAACTATTTTATTTATTTATATAACTAAATCAGAAGGCATCATGAATGAATATTATATGAAAGAGGTCTTTCTCCTGAGGGAGAATTCCAGTAGGTTCATACATGAACATAAACAGAAGTGCTACGTGTGCATTCAGTTATTGTTGTGAGGAACTGGAACACCTTCCGAGAAATCACAGGTATGTATTTTGGTATGTGCGCCCCCATACCAGACTGTCAGGATTTTTGGTTCTTCACAGATCAAAAGACTTTTTTACAAAAGCACTTCTAATTGAAAATGACTCTGTGATGGTTATATTAAAATTTGTCTGTAACAAATAGACATAATAAAAAATATATCAGATATATCAGATTTATTTTTGCATTAGACATCCCAATGCCAAAGGACTCACTCACTGTTTTTTTGATTGACAATGTTCTTTAGTCAATGTTCTTTTTTTCAAAAAAAAAAACGTTAGGAAAACTTAGGAAATAATTTTTGAAAAAAAGAAAGAACTAGAAAGCAGAGGAAGAGTCCTCCGTGTCTTTCAAGCTGAAGGTGCTGTCTTTGAGGTACTGTTGGCTGTGCAGTTCAGTGGTTGAGATGTAAACAAAGGTATTCCGAGTGTTCTGATGTGGAGACAGTTGTTGCGTGTTGTGGTGCTTTATATTGTGGCTAATAGGAACCAGGGGTTGTGATGTCTACAAAGCATTTTTTTAAAATTTAATTTCCAGAATCACCAGCAAAGAAAGTGGCACTTGATGTACCAAACTGATATTTTATATTGAAAAACTATTGATAAAATGTCAGTTTATCAGGCGATGGTATCATGCAGCCCAAATGGGTTTTATTTGATTAAAAGAATCCAAACTTTGAACACGTTGATATTTTCCTGGTAGTCTTTCAAAATAAGTCTGACAGCTTTAGTGACATCTGCCCTGTGGCTTTATAAAGCTGGAAAATAGCAAAGAGCGTCTCAAGGACACTGCAAAATGTTGGAAATCCCATTTCACATCCCTATTCAGTGGCTGCTTGATGCTACGATTGCTTAAATTCAGTTAAAGGACGTATATGTTGAAACACTGTCTTTATTTTCACAACACCTGTTTTTGTGTTTTAGATAATTCGATACAGAGAGAGTCTTTGATTTGTCTGAGTATTTAAGTTCCACTGTGTTACAGTTTGTTGTCAGTCCACCCTTACTTTACCCTCGGTTTGTGTTCTGTTTAGGATTTATCTTTGTTTGAGCTCTGGCCCACGTGCCTCTTCATTTTTGTATTTGAAAAAAAGCAATAAAATAAATAAATGGAAGTCTGTGGCTGTGCCTCTTTCCTGGATGGGCAGAGCCCGAATATGACAGATGAACTGACCTTACACAGTGGTGCAGCAGATTTCACCACAAGCCCATGGTGGACAGAAGAGTGATCCCCAAGTGGGGCAAGCTGGACCCAGCCTTGGGATGGACTGACGAGACAGAGTTGGTTTTCAGTCAATGGGCCCGATTTTCACGGTCAGTCGCACATTGTCTAAAGTCAGAAGTACAGTTGTCTTTGGGGGAGGGTCCAGCGCAGAATGCTATAATGCCCGTGGGAAAAATGAACAATGCGCCTGGCGCATAGTTCAAATGGGTTGCCTTATATGAGTAAATTAGTCATGGGTGTGTTTTGGGCGTAGCATGCAATGAACCAATCAGAGTTCACACTCTCACTCCCTTT
>JBBMFX010054157.1:0-11090 GCA_037832545.1 Rhabdalestes septentrionalis
GTCAATCACATTTCATTGCAATGTTGTCCCTGCGCTAACTTGCATATGACAAATAAACCTGAAACTTGAACTTGAAATGGTGAGAGGAAGATGGAGCATGTAGAATGAATGTGGACATGATGTAGCTCCTCTTCTGGCTGTTTTAAAAGATAAGGGCTGTGTTATTTTTAGAAAAAGGGAATTGTGTCATTCTTAGAAAGACGTTGTGTTATTTTTAGAAAGTGTAGTGTGTTATTTTTAGAAAAGGCAGGGCGTTATTTTTGAAAGTGGTACAGTGCTTTCCTTCAGCTCATATCTGTCTGTATGTCAGCTATGTCCTGGGTTCAGTGTGTGTTCTTTTGCAGTGCAGTGCAGACAAAGAGATCAGAGTCTAAAGAGACCAGCTGTGTGACTCGATAGTCCATGGATGGTCCACTGGAGTTCAAAGGTGATATACCTTCATCTGGACATCAGAAAACAGACGATATATCAGTGTCACAGGTAAACTTGTGTGACTGCAGGGTACAGAATTACACATACCTCTAGTGGCCGAAGTGAAAGAGAAACATTCCTCATTGAAGGGTGGGGTCAAGAGTGAAGTCTGCTGGACCCAAATTGACACTGAGAATGAGGTCAGAGGCAATGTAGCATTGGAGAATGTTCTTATATCTAATCTGTTGTTCCACAGTGTCCTGCAAGCAACAGCAGACAAAGCAAGCAAGAAAATACTAAAAATGGAGACTGCAGTAAAATGGTAATATCCCACAAACAAGCAACACACAACAGGTTTCCATAATGTCAAGGAACCATAGGGCCAACAAAAAGTATGGGGCCAACAACATTTTTAATATGAGTAAAATACAATATACAATTATTTTTTACACATAACTAAACATGTTACTTACTGCATCTCTTACCCACAAAATAATTTTTAGGTTAAGCTTTGCATCCCTTGGAATTGAACTACAGCAGGACTTAGATCTCAAAGTAAACCTCAGGAAGAGGTTTCAGTGACAACAAACCGAGAAAACCCCACCACTTCTCAGTGAGATCTATACAGAGCTCTACATCACAGAGAGGTCAATACTGAACATGAGGTGCAGCAGTTTGAGGTAGCATCCAGGAGGACAGCAGCAGAGGAGACTCCTGTTAAATGCAACAAATTTAAGCCCTTATATGAACAAGAAGCCTGTCAGAACTGTGCTGACAAAGGGAGTCACTGGCATTGGAAAAACTGTCTCTATACTGAAGTTCGTTCTGGACTGGGCTGAAGGGAAAACAAACCAGGAGGTTCCCCTCTTATTCGCACCATCCTTCAGGGAGCTGAATTTGATCAAGGATCAAGACTCAGGGAAACAAATGAATCAGTATCAGGTGCACAAAGGGCTATAATAATTTTTAACAATTAGGATGTGTGTCGTTTACCTCTCAACTTTCAGAGCAGTGGGAGTTTGTGTGTTGTAACTGAACCCGCGTCAGTGGACATGCTGCTGACCAACCTAATATAGGGGAATCTGCTTCCCTGTGCTCTCATCTGGATAACCTCCTGACCTGCAGCAGCTGCTCTAATCCCTTCAGAGTGTGTGGATCAAGTGACTGAGGTACGATGGTTCAATGACCCACAGAAGAAAGAATACCTCAGGAAGAAAATCAGTGATCAGAGCCTAGCCAACAAAATCATCACACACCTGAAGTCCTCAAGGAGCCTCTACATCATGTGCCACATCCCTGTGTTCTGCTGGATTTCAGCCATTGTCCTACAGAAAATGTTAAGTGAAGCAGACAGAGGAGAGCTCCCAAACACTCTGACTCAAATGTACACACACTTCCTCATCATTCAGACTAAGATCATTAGAGGAAAGTACACAGAGATCCAAAAGTCAGATGAAGACACGCTTCTCAAACTGGGACAGCTGGCGTTTCAGCAGCTGGTGAAAGGAAACCTGATCTTCTATGAGGAAGATCTGAGAGAATGTGGCATCCACGTTAAAGAGGCATCAGTGTACTCAGGCATGTGTACAGAGATCTTTGGAGAGAAATCAGAGTTGCTCCAAAGTAAGATGTATTCTATTGTTCATTCAAGTATTCAGGAACATCTTGCAGCTCTATATGTGCACCTGACTTTCATGAAGGAGAAGAGGAATGTACTTAAATCAAGCCAGATCCTCAGGAGGAAAACGACAGTTTTGGAGGTACACAAGAGTGCTGTGGATGAGGCCTTACAGAGTAACAGTGGACATCTGGATCTTTTCCTTCGCTTTCTTCTGGGGCTCTCTCTGCAGTCCAATCAGGATCTCTTATAAAACTTCAAGATACAAACAGTAAGTAGCTCCCACAGCAGAGAGGAAACAGTTCAGTACATCAAGAAGAAGATCAGAGAGAACCGCTCTGCAGAGAAATCCATCAATCTGTTCCACTGCCTGAAAGAACTGGATGATCATTTGCTAGTTGAGGAAGTTCAAGAGTATTTGCAGTCTGGAGATCTACACACAAGAAAACTGTCTCCATCACAGTGGTCTGCAGTGATATTTGTACTTCTGACATCATCAGAGGAGTTGGATGTGTTTGACCTGAGAAAATACTCTAAACCACACCATGAAACAGATGAGGTTCTTCTGAAACGGCTGCCTGTGGTTGCAGCATCCAGTAAAGCTCAGTGAGTGATGCTAAACACAACCTTTTCACCGACACACAAGAAATTGATTGTAAAAGCATTTGGAATTCTGTTAAAGGTAGTGGGGATTGACAGATCATACGTGAAACTTGGATAAAATTGGTGTGAGACATTTAATTAGGATTTTTCTACTTATTTTTCTACTTAGCAGTTATATTATATAATTTTTCTTCCAGCCATATTTGTGTTGCCAGCTACCAGAATCCCAGCTACCAAAATTCGGTTTCAAAACGTTTTTACAAAAGGTGTGCTAAGTCAGTTGTACCAGGTTCAAATCAGAAGAATTTTGTTTTTAGATTGTGCTAGATTGTTTTGTTCATGCAAAAACATTTTAACATCTAACATCTAAATACACATGTTTTTCTGCAGAATATTATACAGAATATCAAAGCATATCATAGCAGGTTCAGGTTGCTGGCCGCACACTGCTTCACTTAGGCAGAATGGGTTAAATACAGAGGGCAGTTTCATGCTGTTCACACTGTATACTATGGTGTGCTGTTAATTTCCCTGAAATCAGCCTGGTACCGGTGTCTGAGTTCATTTCCTATCAGTACTGATGCCAATGGGAGAAGTTCTGATAACTAATATGATATTTCTATTATATCTAATTCCAATTGTATGTGCTTGTTTTTTGCCATTGATGAAGAAAAAGGTTTATTCATAGTAATTTGTCAAATAATATTTATTTACATTTTTGTTAGCTAATGTTTGGTTTCAAGTTTGATTCGAATATAAATACTGTAAAATTTTGTGTTCCCTGCCCACATAAGTTATGATGTATTATTGCTCATTTTGTAGGTTGAGGGATTGTAATATAAAAGATAAAGGATGTGATGCTCTAGCTAGAGCTCTGCATTGCAACCCATCACAACTAAGAGAACTGGATCTAACTTGGAATGGACTTGAAGATTCAGGAGTGGAGGTACTCTCTGTCATGAAACTAGTGTAAGATCATCTTTCACACTTGACTGGACTTCCAATGTGCATATTCTTAAATAACTTGGTTGAAGTAAAAGTTGTAAATCCCATGGATAATATTTTTTACAAATTGATAATTTGGTGTCACTGCACCTTTGTGAAAGGTGCAATGACACTCAAAGTCCAGTATATTTTTCTTTATTTTTTTACAGGTCATTGTAATTAAAAAAACATAGAAATGCATCCAAACCACTGCTAAATTGAGCTTTATTCTAAACCTAGAGAGTGAACATTTTACCATTTTTTATCTCTGTAGGTTATGGGATTGTAAGATCAGGGATAAAGGCTGTGCTGCTCTAGCTTTAGGTATGAAAGCACCTGGATCTGTCTAAGATTAAATTAGGCAACTCAGGAATGAAGGAACTCTCTGCTGGACTGGAGGATCCTTTCTGTAAATTGGAGATGCTGAGGTAAGAGCTGAACTAGTGAAGAATGCTCAACTCTAATTTAGCACACCTGATCCAGTTAATGGTTGTTAGAACCAGATAGAGAACCCCCTTCTGTCTCATTCTGTTTGTGGCATAATTGTTGACTTTGCCAGGCATGCATTTAAGTGTAGGGCACTATTTAATGTAAGGCACTTTTTAAAGTGCTACAACAAACTTATTTTGACTTGTACCTTATAAATTAAGTGTCAGAGTGTGTTCATGTGTGTCTGTGAATACCTTTGTAATTGTACGAAACTAAAAGTCTAAATTTGAATGTTACTGCATAAACTTATTATATCCTGTGAACTATCTTATCTTGTAGTTGAAAGCAAAATTGTGTTATGTTTTAGAGTGTGTTTAGTGTACTTGTGAGCATTATTGGTGAGTGCATTATTGTTGCAGGTTTAAGGATTGTGATATAACAGCTGAAGGCTGTGCTGTTTTGGCTTCAGCTCTGAATTCAAATCCTTCACACCTAAAGAGTTGGATCTGTCTCAGAATGAAGTAGGTGACACAGGAGTGATTCTACTGTCACCTACACTGACCAATCCACTCTGCAAACTGGAGACACAAACTGGAGATCTTTCATCAGACATAACCTAGCTGTCAATTCATGTTTTGGGAGAATATTTTGGGAGAATTTGAGGTCATGTATGAGACATGCATATTGGATTATTACAAAAATGTATTATTTAATGTGGTACGGAATTAGATTCCCATTGCAATTTTGGCAAATAAAACGTTTTTGTAAAACCTGAATTAATGAAGCTCAGTAAAAGAACGAAATTCAAATACATGCATGCATATATACAGATAAGTACAGGCGTGATACTAGGTTTTTGTATTTGTCACATTTGATTCTAGATTGAGATGTTCAGTCATATTCAATTAAATGAAATGCCAGGTTCAATAAATCAAAGAGTGCTAACTGGCACAGTTTTCAAAGTGTGCTAACTGGAACACTTCCAGCAGTATGAAACATATATATTGTTGAAAAACTCTAATGATCCTCCAGATACCATTTCTGCTTCTAATTGTTTTTGAGCAGCAGTGTTTTAAACATTTTCTACCAAAGTTCTGTAGACATTTACAACTTCTGCAGATGCAAACATATTTGGGTAAGTCCATTTGTCAATGTTGTTGTTGCTTTTGCAAAGTTCTAAATCCCTCCAGATATAACTATGTTGCAGTGTGTATATGTGTGTTCTGAATTGAGAAAGTAAAGTGGGTGCTGCTCTCTGCAGGTTGCAGTACTGTAAATCACAGATGATGGCTGTGTTGCTCTGGCTTCAGTTCTGAAATCAAATTCCACATATCTGAGAGTGCTGGATCTTACTGGGAATAATCTAAGAGATTCAGGAGTGAGGCATCTCTCTGTTGGACAGGAGGATCCCCTCTGTAAGATGGAGAAAATGAAGTAAGACCTTCCTGGGCATCACACATGACCTGGTCCTCAGTATGGCATTCTTAAATAATCAGACTCAAATGGAAGCTATAGATACAGTGTAAATACAGGATGATTTTAATTTCACTGACCACTAATGATCCTTCAGTATTTGTATCATGCTGTTTTTTGTCATTTGTTACTTGAATCGTCCAAGCGGTATTTTTTTGCACAGCATTTTGACTTTATAATGACAAGGGATGCTAATATTTTGGGAATCATGAATTCATAATTCAAAGAAACACAGACATTGTCTTGGAAAAATCAGCATTTATTTTTTCGGATTGATTTGCGAGTTCGAGACGTCTTTTATTAAACACAATGCGTCCAGATCGAAAGAACCATGCTTCAGGAAAACCACAGTCTTTAACCCAAATTTCTAAAAACTCCGGATTCGTAACCATAAAGTTATTTCATAACACAATCGGGAACGGATAGTAAGTTCAAGTTTAGATGCATTTTCTGCTGAAGCGCACTCTGCGTGTTTTCCGCCTTTACGCCCCTCCCGTCCTGCGACTCGTGCAACACGCACACACACACAGACACAGAGCGAGGTCAGCACACACAGTCCCTCTAAGCTACAATCACCTAACTTTTACCAACATGTTTCCCACAGACAAAAAACCTTCTAAATTAACAGAAGTACCACACATAATATAAATTAAAGTAAGTCTGGTGGCGATCCAGACCCTCTAGGTTCCCCAAAACTCTAGAGTCTCACAGCGCTCTTCTAAAAACCTTACTTTCCTGGGCTCAAACCAGCGGACACTTTCAACCGGGACATCTACACCATGTTAATGTTTTTTTAATGAGAATTTGAGCAAAAGAATCTCTCACCCAAAGAAGTAGATAAGTCTGCGCCCGACTTATCTGAGTTTTGGTTTCCAGTGCTGTTCGTTTCGCCTCTGGATCCTCTCCGCTCTTCCCTCAAGGCTTTGATCGGGGTACGGGAGCTTCGGCTGGCCATGTCAGGATCCAGCAACGAACGAACGTGCCAGTTTGTTATGGCAATTCACCATTTAGCCAGAGATAATCGCCCAGGTGTCAGAGATTCACGGAAATGAACAAACAGTCTCTTTCTTTGCCCAAACTACTCAAACCAGAGATTTTAATTACAAGATACTTCTGCAGAAAGGGACAGGATAAAAGAACACAGAGACATAAAATACCAGCTATACTAAGCTACATGTCCAATAAAGGCTTATCCTATGTCCTGAACTGTGAAAGAGAAAAATATGTTGCTATCTGTGCAGGTTGCCATATTGTTATATCACAGACGAAGGCTGTGCTGCTCTGTCTACAGCTCTACAATCAAACCCCTCACACCTGAGAGAGCTTGATTTGTCAGAGAGCAAACTTGGACAAACAGGACGGAAACTGCTGTTTGCACTCAAAGCTGATGAACATTACAAACTACAGGAACTCTCGTACGTAAATCATATTACTTAGTATTTTACACACACACACAGACATACAATTTGTGAATTGGGACCTCCATTGATCAGACTAGTTTGTCGAGCACGTCTGCAGGCCAAGTAAACACCTTTCATGTTCCTCAAATTGTTCCTGAACTGGATTTGCAGTGTGTGGGAGGCATCATCCTTCTAAAAGAGGACGCCGCCATTAGGGAACGGCACCTCCATGAAGGGGTAAACTTGATCTGCAGTTCCGTATAGGTCATTGTCAAAATAAGGTCCACATGAGTGGCCAAGGATTGCCCAGAGCATCACACTGCCTCCACCGCCTCGCCTTCTTCCCGTAGTCGACTCTTGTACATCTCTTCTCCAGGTAAGTGACGTATACTCACCTGGCCAGTCACATGTTGTAGAAGAAAAGGTTATTCATCAAACGAGGCCACTTTCTTTCATGGTCTTTCACAGTCCAGTTTAGTTGTGAAAGGGAGTTTCAGTGCTGAACAGAAGTCAGCACTGGTGTCCTGACCTGTCTGCAGCTGTGAAGCTCTGTGCGCCGGAGTAGGCCCTGTATTCTGACCTCGTTCCTCTTTAGCAGAACTTCTTCAGCAATCTAAGGTGTATATTTTGTGTGATCAAACCACATGGGCTCACCTTTACTTCCCACAACCATCAGGGAACCTCAGGTGTCCATGACCCTGTTGCCGGTTCTCTTTCACTGGAACACTTTTGACCTTAGCATACCAGGAACCTCCCACAAGACCTGCCATGTTGGAGATGTTCAGTTGTCCAGACATCACAGTTTGGACCTTGTTAAAGTACCTCATTTCTTTTTGCCCACTTTTCCTACTTCCAGAATCAAACTTCAAGGACTATTCACTCACTGCCTGACATAACTGTACTCTGGGAGACACTGTGGCCAGCATTCCCATGCAGGGGGGATTAGGATGTGGCTGATGGGTGTACATAAACATTGAATGCTAATTTCTCAAACACTTTTTGTTTTGATAGTTCTGCTTTCAGGGTCGGGGTGTGTGTGGCTGCCTGGGAAAAATGAAATGAAATGAGTCTTAAGAGCCATGATTTCCTGCCTGTCACATTGTCCGGCTGCGTTTCTCCTATAATATTCAGATGGAATTTATCTCAACACTCAGACGTACACATCTATTATTAAGCCTATGTGTTTCAACGCCACTGAATATGTGGATCTGTGTGTGAATAGAAACATTCATTTTGCATCCAACTTGTGTTGGCAGTGCATTATTTTGTCATTTCAGATGAGTAAATATGTCATAATATACAGTCTTTATTTATGTGTGCCTTCTGTCTAGGTATCCTTTTATCACACTTTTACTGAGACTAGCCACAGCATGCTCAAATATTTATTGTAAAACTATTTAGGTGGTAACAGTTAATTAGTGAGATGTTACAATTTAACAAACATTTACATAATCAGACCTGGTTTTTGTTTGTTTTTTTTAAAGATGAAATAGGATAAATCTCTTTTATTGAACTTCCAAGCATTTCAGGCAGACTTTAAAGGTATACACGATACACAATGGCAACTTATAAATATACATGACAACACAACAGATCATTTAATGACATCTAACACAAATCTTTAACAAAAATCAATACAGTGCACATTTATGAATTGTCATACAAATAATAAATAATGAATAAATAGATCTGTTATGTAACAAACATGTTGATCAGTGAGATACAGGTAGAAATAAATGTGGAAATAAACAGTGGAAAAATGACGGTGGTCTTCCTTTGACCTCAGTCTATGGCAAATCTTTTTCTCTCTTTTTCTCAGAACAGCACAAACAAAACAAGCTTGACAGAAATGATGAAACACTGACAGCTCCGCCGGTCAGTTATCATATAACATTCCACAGTTTTACCACCACTGAAACACATACCTGGCGCACCTGCATTGTAGCATCTTTCAAAAATAATCATGCTGTATTACCTCTATGTCTGTAAATGGTACAATATGACTAAATCCCTTTCAAAAAATGGATGAAGGCACAGAGATACATTAGTCTTCTACTCTAGTGGGAGCTGGGAAGGTTAGCGCTTCATCCAGTGAGTACCAAAACAAACCCACAAATGTTTTTTTCTTAGAGGATCTGATATGAAACCACTATCGTTCAAAGAGCCAAACTGGCTCAGAGGACCAGAGCCGAGCACCCAATATGGGCATCGGACACACAGTTCCTCAGTTCACAAGCTCTCTTTCATACTAATCCGAAACGATTTCAGCATTTCTCTAACAATCTGTGCCCAGTCAGCTAAAAGATGTGCTGCTGGCGTGTGAACCAAGTCCAAAAAACTGACTGCCCTTTCCGTCCCTCTGTCCAGCCGAAACAAGTTAACTAACTGCATTTGAAAACACATATGAAGAACATAAACAGGTCATTATCCTAAATAAGCCACAAATAAAATAGCATGCTGGAAGATTTAAAAGATATATGGCAGCCACAGAGCAACTGTGAGAACTACAAAACGTATCCTGAACTCATGCTGGACCTCAGAGAAGCTAGATTCAGACATCTGCCACAGAACATTTTCGCTTGGGAATTGGTATGATCATCTACTAAAACCTCTCTAAAGCTCTTCTAGATCTTCATTGGCCCCTTTCATCAATGCCTGCACCAACAAAAGCAATAACAACACTTGCAATAAAGAAAACTTGCACTTAAAACACCATCTAAACTCTTGAGAGTTAAAAAGCACCATGGTATATCTTATGGGAAGTAGTTTTAATGCCAACATCAGGGATAAAAATGTCCTTTTTGATGTAATGCTCACTCCATATTCACTCATTCCTGTAGATCTGATTGATTTGAAAGATTCAGAGAAGGGTTTTTTATTTTTTAGATCTAAAGTACAGCTCAAACAGCTTTTTATAGGGTTTGGCATTTCTGAACACTGGTACAACCCCTAAAAACTCTGCTTGCATTTCATAATTCACCAAATTAGCCAAATCTGTTTGTTTGTCATTAAAATGTGTGATAGATGCTTTTTTAAAATTTGTTTGTTTGTTTGTCTTTTTCTTTGTTCATTGGGTTTTACATTTTTTATTATTTATTCATTTGCGTCGACAAGAATATTTCTTGATTGTCAGTTGTTTGCCGTCACATATTTGCTCGTCCAAAGTATAATTAAAATTGTAATTGAGTTGTCCCATGGCATGTTTGTATATTCATTACAGTCCAATAAAAAAATATATAGGTTAGTTTCCTGGGACCACATGTTCTACATACATTAGAGGTTAGAGAGTGAAAATTGCTGAAGCAAACCTGGAGCATTTTGTGTTCACAGCACGCAAGTTAAACGATCCGTTGTGGTCCGATGTGGTCTCTGTTCTGTTCGTTTAAAAGGGGAGTTTTTTGCAAAAAATGCATATATGCAAAAAATGCTGACTAATAGATCTGAGTTCACTTTAATGAATGAAGTGGACCAAGTGTGAAAACACCCTCAGACACTGTAGTTTCTTACAATAGTGAATGAAATACTACAGTATTTACATTATTCAAGTCCAACTCTTTCTACCGTGAATACTTAAAAAAATTAATTATAACTAACTATAAGTCTCTAAATTAACATATCAAAGGTAGTTGTGTATATATTGAGTCTGGCTGTACATTCAGAGTTCTGTTTTAGATGTATTGTGCAATGTCCAGTGTATTAAAGGACAATCAGTGAGGATTTGTTAGGAAGTCCCTGATTGTGGCTTTAAGGGTAGACCTGTCTCGAGATCAGTCTGGCCTTTCACTACAGCATGAGAAAAGACTTAAAGGGCAAGAACTGATCCCAGTACAGGGCGCTCACTCTGAGATGGCTGGTTAAGTTGACCCATAGGCTGGTGTGGCTTGGAAACATGTGTGTGCTGTTGTACAGAAGACCTGTGTGTGTGCTGTATCTATATTCTGAGAGCTGACTGAAAGTGTCTAGCTGTGATTATTCTGGCTGTTGATGACATTCCCACCAGGTGGCGCAATATGGATGGAGTCCAGGATTGGCCTCAGAATCTGACCAAAAGGGCTGGAGGGAGGTTGGTGAGGAGAGAGAGAGAGAGAGAGAGAGAGAGAGAGAGAGACAGAGAGAGAGAGAGAGAGAGAGAGAGACAGACAGACAAAAAGACAGAGAAAGACACAGAGAGA
>JBBMFX010054168.1:0-11090 GCA_037832545.1 Rhabdalestes septentrionalis
TTATTATTATTATTATTATTATTATTATTATTATTATTATTATTATTATTATTATTATTATTATTATTATATTATTAGTAGTTGTAACAGCAGTAGTAGTAGATAATTATCATCATTATCCATAGAAGAAGAAAAATACAGTAATATTAACATTAGTATGAACTCTGTTTTGCTTGTTTTATGTGTCTGTTTTGACCTGTAAACAACCTCAGATGAACTTTAATATCATGTATCATAGAAAATGATATGGTAATATTATCATTTTACCATACCAACCACCCTTATGAAATGCTCTGTTGAGTTCAATATTAAACGCAAAAGTGTACAATTTAAAACAGTTAGTTTACTCTACCCACGGTTGTTAAATATACAATTTTACTGCCTTTATCTCCAATCAATATAAAAATATGCTCGCACATACACTGACATAGAGGGACACTTTGCAACGAATTCATGAATTAATAAATCAACGGGTCAATAAATCCATTGCTCAGTAAGTAAACATATTGTTTCTCTAATGTTTTTTTATTTTACTTCACTGATCACAGTCTGGAAAAAGAGAAGACACTGATGACCGGTTGAGAAAGGGAAGTTACATCACCTATCAAAACCTGCGATGGAAAAAAGGGGGAAAGGTTCTTACAGTACGTTCATGAAGGGGCTCTTCTTCCTCAGAAGAGAGGAAAAAGTCTTGCTTCTTAGCGAGTTTCACATTTACATGTGTGTTTTGGAAGAAGTGGTCTGCAGGGTTCTGTAGGCGTACAGAGGTCCTCTGTGGGATCTCAGAGTGTGATAAGGATGAACGCCTGCACTCCTTCAGCCACTTCATGACTCTCTTCTTTTCACTCTTCCTCTGTACCACATCAGTGTTGCAATGGGCTCTTGCGTCAGGAGAGCTTGTTCATATTGTCAGTGGGAAAATAACGCAACCAGCGTGGTGGCTTAAAGCAAGATTATGTCAAAGGAACAAGGCTGCATCCTCACTTTCTCACTCATTTTCCTTTAAAAGGGACATGCCATGTCTTGTTTTTTCATTTATATATATTTACTATGTATGTGTACATATGTATCTGTGTTATCATTTAGGGGTGCTTCTTTTACCTCCTTTAATTTTTGTTCATACTTTCAGTGAGAAAAAGGGCAGAAACGATCTCAGTTTAATCAATAGAAGTCACATCAGTTTGGTGCCTAGAGTAATGCAACACCAGGTCAGATGAACCAAGCTAGTGGATTATTTTTGAATTTTTTTTTACGGGGTTCACGCACAGACTTGTTCGGCTAAGAATGTTTTGCTCCTTTTCCATGTCTCATTCTTTTTTTCTTGTTTTTTTTTCTTTGCACCAGGAGATACATATGCCTAATATGCTGATGTCTTTTCTTTCTCACTTTTTTGTTTTCAGGGGTCCGAACAACGATCTTTTAGTTACATTTCATTAATGATCATTTACACAAGTCTACCCTGTCAACACCTTAATTTTGAAGGGGGGATTCTCTCCATTTCGCATGCATGTCTTGGGTGGGCGACATATAGAGAAGCATCTCAGTCAAACAGTACAGTCCACCCTCAGTTTCCATTGCCCTGTGTAGAGTTGAGTCACTGTCTCGCTTTGAGTACTTTCTTACCTGGGGATCCCTGTCTGACTCACTGAAAGAGACAGATGTGAGAAATAAAGGGTTCCTACACTGAACAGTCAACCATGTACATATCTGTGTGTGTTTGTGAGAAAGAGAGAAAGTGTGGGATGGGGATTACCTGGGCATTCCTTGAAGAGTGAGACTCCAACTCATTCCTTGATGTGCCACAATAGAAGACCACAACAATAACGTGGGCAGTGACACAGCATCCCACAGGCATAGAGAGAGAGAGAGAGAGAGAGAGAGAGAGAGAGAGAGAGAGAGAGAGAGACAGGTCTACTGTCTTCGCTGTTAAAGCACTGTTAGTGTAATGATAGCAACTCACCTGGAATAGGAGATTTCTACATTGATGAACTGATGAGCCATTTTGGATCATTGTTGCCACCGCAGGTTGAGCTTCAGGAAGATAAGGTGTTACTGACTGTAAGTACTGATAAGCTTTACTGTGAGCTGACACAGACTGAGAAAGGGGAGATGTAGATTAATGGTTTTCTCTTACAGATAAGGACATTAATAATTTTGGGTTTCATACTCAAAAAGTCCTCTCAGATGGCTTCCCCATGCTCCCCATTGCAATGGTTTGAACCAGCACTCTGCTTCCTCCTGTGCTTGTTGTTGTCTGATCTATCTGTCTTTCTTGTTTGAGATGAGGACCACAAAGATAATAATGTTGAGGGCTTTTCTGTATCTAAATATGGGAGAGAGGGGAGTAGCTCTTGTTGTTCCTTAACCTCTATTACTCAGTTGTTGTTTGCACTTTCATATTAGTCCACTACAGATGGCAAAAGTGTAAGAATCTTTCGTCCACTCACAAAATGAGAAAATTTGAGTCTGAACTTGTCCCACTGCGAGGGAAGTTACACTATAAAATATATCTGTTGGTTTACATAATTACTTTGCATCTCTCGTTCTGGCTGTCTAGTTAAAATGAATTAAATTAATAAAAATTGTATATGACTGTATTTTAATTATTTTAGTTTAGTATCTAAAACACACCAGTGAATATCCAAAAGGACATAACAGGACAGACAACTGAAACCTCAGTGTTTTATTGATTCACCAATTAAAATCAAACAAATACTGTTATGAAAGCTGATTTGAAAATAGTTTTTAGAAATGTCTGTTAAATCCTTTAGGAATGAAAATGTCTTTTGTAAGTTTTTTAAATTGGTTATGAAAGTGGAGAATGCCTCGCTGGAGGGATCAGACTCTCGACAATATAGTTGAAAGCGTGCCGTTCATACACACACAGACTCACAACATGAGTGACTGACTTTAGATTATTTATGCTGTTATTAAACTTTACAGTGCTGTAAAGTTATATTTGTTTTAAACTGGATCAGTGATTATTTAGGTTTCAACAGAAGACACATTTTTATTATGCTTAAATTACTGTTTTGTCCTTTATGATTGTGTTTGAAATCTCATGTTGCGTCGATGCTTCATTTAATCTAAACATGAAACAATTCAAATAATAAATATTGCTTTTATTTTTATAGTGACCAATTCATCTTTATTATAAAATTCAGCTCTTGCTAATTTTAGTGTTTTTTCTGCTTGTGACAACTTCGTATGACTTGGTTGAATAAAAATCAGAAACATGTCAGTATCACAGAGTGTAAATGATAACAGCATTTCCTACTACTTAAAATACTACTTAAAGTATTTTATACGTTTGAGGATTTAAATGAGGAAACTACTTAAAATATGATCAAATATGCTTAAAAATGTGCTTCCTCAATCTGTCAATTCTTTTTTTACAGCTATTCAACACATTCAATGCAAGCTGAAGTGCAGGAAACAAACCTTTATTTTTCGGATGAAGATATTCTTGCTTTACAGCAGACGGCTACAACATGTGTAGGTAATAATGTGTGGGTGCCATTGTGCCACCAAAAGAACTCAAGGCACGAACTCCACAAGACCTCTGAATATGTGCTTTGATATTTCATACTGAGACATTAGCAGCAGATCCTATAAGTCCTGTTAGTTGCAAAGTGTGGCCTCTATGGATACACCTGGATGTACGCATTAGGTAAAGGAAAACCACCCCCAAACCACCCTATTTAACTGCCCCAGGGTCGCATTTTGATGATTACTTGACCATTGTATGCACATTCCTCAATATGGGCTCAGTAAATGACAGGTCTGACCCTATGCAGCCCCCTATTTAGCAAACTGTAAGGGACACAGTGTTTTGGGGAGGCTGTGAACACTGGAAATTCTTCCTTAATATCAGAGTGCATTGTAACTCCTCTGTTGTTCAATAGGAAGATGAGGGTTTTTTTTGTCTTCCCTCCCCTTAGTGTTTCTTCTTTCAGTGTTTCTTTGGAATTTGCAGACTCTTTTGGTCTTGGCTTCCTTATTAGAGTCTTAGACATTTATTTCTGGAAAGCTGACTTGGGACAATGTGGGTTATCGTAGTGCTGTGTAAGTTAAATTCTGTTGAATTTGTTCATTTTGTACAAATCTCAAAATGTGGAGTGTAATTGTGTGTGTTAATTTCTTTATTCTCTTTTGGAGCATATTGCAATGTAACTCTGTCCATTATTGTGAGTGTATCATAATGTTGTGATTAAACATGACTGATTAAAAGCCTGAAGTCTGATCTATCACTCTGTGATCTGTATTTGGCTCTTTAATCATTGAATAAAAACTAGTTCAGCTTTTTACTAATCATAGTTTCTTGTATTGTTGACTGACTGGAGTGTGTGTGCTACAGCAGAGACAGAACTGAGTGGAATGGAAGAGAGTCAGCGCTGTGTCTGTGACGCTGTAGCTGTGGCCGACTCTATGGTTTCTCTGTGGTCTTTTTGTTTCAGCGCAGAGATGGAGAGCTCAAAGCTCAGTGAGAGATGAGAAGGAGATAACGTTCTCTCTGCACAGGAAAAGGTTTGTTCGCGAAAAAAAAAGTAAAGCACTGAACAGCTGTGTATTACATCCAGTGGGGTGCGAAATGGTGCTTATGCAGGTGAATTCTAATTCTCTACAAAATTATGGCATTGTCACAGTGGTACTGCATTTAAAAGGGTATTACACTGTAAAACCATTTCTTTGAAACCATTGTGGTACAGTATAATAAAACAGGGGTATACAGGGGTATGTCCAAAATGGCTATATTTCAGGGAATTCAAAAAACTATGGATATTCTCAATAAATGAATACTGTGTCATCAAAATTGGTATAAATATGTTTTCTTGGTTACAAATTTTACAGAACCATGTGGACCCTGACCAATAGTATTGCTTTATGAATAAAAAGACCAAACGTGGAGTTATGAGGTTTGATACATACATGAGCACCTTGGAAAATTGTTTGAATCTGTTTATATCAGCAGTGTGTTTCTTTCTGCCAGCAAAACACAAGTGGATTTCAGAATAAACTCAAATGAATAAGAAAGCAGTAAAAAAAAGTTGGAAGATTTCCTTTTTTTCTGAAAAGGAGTTGATATTTTGTGAGCTGGTTAGAAGTACCCAGGTTTGGTTTCAGGTTTCTGCTCATTGCCTGTGGATTTATGAAATTCCATAAGCAGGCCCACCTAATTTAATCTAAGAAAGAATACCAGTCAAAACAGGTATGGGTAGCTAAAATGAATGTTGGACTTCAATGAGGGAAGAGGTTTGGAAATGTTTTGGTCGGAGAACACGTTTCCACACGTGAAACCACTCTTTACTGTAATAAGTGTATTTATTGTAATATTAATGTTTTAACTGGAACTTAACCCTACCCCGTAGTTAACAGGTTTATTTTTCTCAGGTGTCTAAGACTTTTGCACAGTACTGTATGTATGTATATATATGCATTTTTACATAGCACCACCTAATAAGTGTGACCAGTAATTTTTCACATTGTTTATGTTGTTGTGCATTAACTACAACAGATACAGATGTAGAGCAATATCACTCAGTGGTAACACACACACACACACAAAGAAGGGAAAACACACACCCTCAGAGAAGGAAACTCCTGCTAACAGTCAAATATTTAAACCAACACACCCTCACATATGTCACATAAATAGAGAAGGTGAAACTAATATCAACCTCACATCACACACACTCACCCTCAAAACATATAATTGGTGGAGATAAATAAAAAATTATGGACATTTTACTTTTCCAAACATTATTTATTCAACAACTAAAATACAAACATGTGTGCTTTGCTTTTATAGCATATACATTTAACTGTGAAACATATTGTAACAGAATCTGTACATTCATTTACAAACATGTGCTACTTTTTAAAATAAAATCTTCTGATATGAAATGTTGCACACTTATTTTATTACACACATGTAAAGATGAGGGAAAACAAAACCCTCCAACGCTGGATCCTTTTCTGAAATATGTAGATAAGCAAGAATTCAGTATTTCTTTAGATCCAAATTCTCAGATTCTCTGTTTTTGGGCACAAAAGGTTCAGTAGAAATTTTCAAATGGTCCAGTGGCCTGGCATGAACAGCAAGGACTGTACACAAATGACCATTACTGATTTCAAGCATAGACGTGTTGGCACCTTCATATGTACAGGCTCTTGTCATAGATTATTTAATTACATCTGCATTCATTACTAAGGTTTTACATTTTTCTATGCCGAACTGAGTAGCAACTGTAGAGGTGGCCATTACAGTGGCATAACTGGTGGTGGATCAGGAGAGTCGTCTCAATTCAGCTGTGCCTTTCTGTTTTGGATGAGACAGAGGACAGTTTCTCACTACTAAGACCAAAGAACGTACAACATGTAATTATCGGCGAAATCTACAGGAAACATAATTTGCAGTAATAAATGATGTAATAACAATGTAAGCTGTGATGTTTGACTGAGGTCAAACTCCCAATGGATCTTATTTCAGAGACCTGAATAGATAGGCTTTCAGATAATACCAAAGAACTTCTAAACTTTTAAACTCATAACTCACTTGGCGAACCGATGTTGGCACTTCTTTGGTAGTCCTAAGGATGCAAATACAGCAAATGTTAAGACAAAACTGTAGGATTGAAATTAAAAATGGGCTTTTCTAAAGATTTGTATTCGTGAGGCTTCATGATTTCAACATCAACCTTTCATGATTTAAAGGCAAAGAAATGCCAAAAGTAAACAGAATCCACTGACCACTGATATTTTGCTGGCTAAAATATTTACTGCTTTTTTACAGTTTGCATTTTTGAGCACTGGTTTGACCTTGGTCTACCCTAGGTTTTTTTTTTTACGTTTAATTTGTTTGTGTTCATCGGGCTTTAGAAGCCTGTGTATCTCACCTTACAAAGGTATCAATAATTTGAGCATGTGTGTAAAGAGGAGAAAGCACTAGGACATTCAGAGCATGGAGTCGTCAACACTAAAATGGTTACAAAATATGTGTGTGTGTGCACTCACTGCTAAAGTAATACAGTGTTGAGATCAGGACCACTGCCAGCACCAGAAGAACACCAACACTTGACCAAAGCACCAGTGGTTTACAGCCTGTAGCAGAAGTCGTTAAAACACCCATGATAATAATAACAGATGTGGCGAAATGGTGCAAATATATCAACACAATCACTGAATCCTCAAATCACGATACTCACTAACAGAATAACTTTTTGGAAACCCTCAGAAAAAAAACATTCCCACGTTGTTACATTACATATTTATCCGACCTCAAGCCTCCATTCAGTTCAAAACCTTCTTTGGAACATCTAAAAAATGATTTGAAACAGTTCCAGCAAAAACTAAATGTATAACGTACGCCTGGATCTAACTTTCAAATCGTTTATCAGACTTGTTTACCCAGTATATTCTCGTATCAATATTTTGTGTCCCAGATCTTTTAAAAATACTATAATTCAACAATTAATAAAAAATGAACAATTATAGAATGAAAATGAGTAAAAATCTAATAATTTAAAGGAACAGCCCAGTCAGCTAACATGATAGAAGCTTATTGATAATATGTCTTTCATGAACTTACTGTATTGGTGCTGTTGTTTACGCGCTCTCTTTTTAAAAATAATATATTTGGTTAGTGTCGTTTAAGTTCTGATTATGCTCATATGATTATGTCATATAATTTGTCAATACAAAACCACCATGCTGCCCACCCTAACATATTTCTGAAAACTTTAAAGTGCTGAACACCTAGAGTAACTGTTTTTACACAAGCTGTACCTTTGACACGCTGATTGTTAGATGGGCAGGTGCGAGGTTTTACTGCCTTTGGCTTCTTGACTGTCGGAGGAGGTGAAGTGGGCCGATGTTCTATGGGGGACAAAAAAAAAGAAAAAAGAAAAAAATAAAAAATAAAAAAAAATATATATATATATAATGCACAAACAAGAATTCCAGCAACCTCACATTGCTGAAAGACGCATGGTCCGTCTCATCATACGTTGTAAACACAAACATTAGAGCTTTTATTTTTTACCAAATAAACTATGTATGTATGCTTCCCAATGGGTAAAATATTACTGTTGTACAGCAAATAAACAGAAATCCAGTCCCATAAACCTGAAGCGCAAAACCTAAGATTTTCACAAAATGCATCAGATCTGTCTGATAATACTGTTACTGACCACCTTTTGTTAAAGCATATTTTGTGCAAAGCTAATCCATTATAAATCTTACAAAGATAAATGAAGAATGTAAAGCCGTCAAAAAATGATATTTTACAGTCCAAAATGTTTTGCACATTTTCTTTTCCACTTTGCCCTATTGGGCGCCAGTTTGGTCTTGGTCTTGCAAAGTGTCATCAGTAAACTATTTTGGATTTTTGCCAGTTTTCTCCCTTTTTTAGCCGACGTGTTAGTTTTCATCTGCTCTTAGATTTCAAAGCCTGTGGGACCTCACAAATGAGCCTGTGTATGGAAAAGCCTATCCGAACAAGGCTACAGGGAAAATGGGAAAAAGATTAATTCATTTTTGTAGTATATACTAATGTACAAGTAAATATATTATAAAAAGTCAGCAGCCTACAAATGTCTTCATGTAGTACAGACGAGCGCTAAAACTGGTGAACACACCCACTGGAGTGCATTTAAGAAAAATATGGTGTATCTGACCATTAGGCCTACCGAAAGTGTGAACTTATCGTTTAAGATCAGCTGAATTAAGGCTCGTGAAAAATATAAAAATAAATAACATGACCCTTAGCAAAAACTGTTCTATTTAGTACGAAAAATGTGACTGACAACAGTGGAACCATTTCTAGTACTATACAGAACCATTTACAAATATTATAGAACCACTAACAATAGATTTAGCCAAGAACCATTTCACCATGTGTGCTTTCAGATGTGTGTTCATGGTTCTGTACTAAAGCGTTGCCTTTAGTGTGTACCTCTTGAAGAACCATTTTGTTTGTGCAATCATCTTAAAGTTCCCATCTATTTAAGAGGACTCGTTGTGGGATTTTATTATGGGATGGTGATAATGATGATAATGAGTGAAGAAGAGGGAGAGTGGGAGAAACTGTTGGTTGGCCATTTTGTCGAGAGTAAAAGAGAAACAAACCAAAATGGTAGCAGTACAGTGGAAGCGCTACAGCTTCACTGTCATTTAGGTAGAAATAAAAAAAATGTGACTTCTAGTTATTTAAATTAAATGCTAATACAGTACCCCCAAGGAGAACATCAGACAGATAGAATGATAGAGAGTGAGAGAGAGGGAGAGAGAGCTTTCAGCACCTCCAGGCCTGATGTTGTATCCTGCTGGCATGCGGGTCTTCTCATCATGCTTTGGACTGTCAAGGATACAGGAATAGTAGCCTGCATCTTCCTTCTCCAGGCCAGAGACTCGCAGTGTGTAAACAATCTTCGAGCCCTCATTTGCAGTGGCCTTGAAACGGGATGGATCAATGCCTGCTGCGTGCTTTGCACTGTTTGCGCTATTGCAATACAAAAGGAACTGCAGCGTGTCATTGTTCCGAAATAAACGGTACCAGTATACCCTCTGACACTGGTGGTCCGGGCATTCACAGATGAGGCTCTCAGAACCGCCAGTGCTGGGATAGAGGACTGTCACTGCAGAGGCTGTGGGAGATTATGAAAAAGACCTCTCACATCAGTCTAAACATGGACATTGAATATAAATATATATGTATGTATTTATATATATAAAGGTGTGTGTGTGTGAGTGTGTGTGTGTGTGTGTGTGTGTGTGTGTGGTGTGTTTGTGTGTATGTGTGTGTGTATGTATTTATGAATGTACACACACACACACACACTGGAATTATACAGTAAACATTAATAACACTATCACACAGAAACTGCACATTTGCTGGAAACAGTTATGCAACAGGATAAAAGCAGAGGAGAACATGTAACGAAAAGAGAATGTTTTGTAAGAACAGAAAGAGAACATTTGTATTTGAAGAGCTGTTTTCGAAAAATGGTGATGACACCCATCTCACAGCGGCCTATTGCAAAACAGCTTTTTCCTTGCTAGAAACAATTTAAAATGGTGAGATAAAGGAAATGGAGGCCCTAAACCTATGAGCATGAAACACCTGAACGAACGAAATGCAGTAAAAAGAAAACTTGGAATTTAAATTACTGGTTAAAAAAATCTGCTTAGATTAATAGAGCATAATAGAGCTTACATTAATAGAACAACACTGTTTCAGCAGTTAGTTAATTAGCTGTTCAGACTAAATATAAGAATATGTTTAAAGGTATATTTGTAAAAAATAATAATATATGCTTTGCATATGTTCCACACATGAAATCTGCAGTAATCTCTGCGGACAAAGAATTTGGTCTAACAACAGCGCACGATTGCTTTATTCTCTGTTAACACACTTAAAACACATGAAATGGAAAAAGATGTACTTTTGTGACACGGCTTTTTTAAGTCATCAATGGAATACAAGATAAAACAGTTTTGAGAAATATACAGTTTCTTAACCTTTCTGTAGTAATAGACACACTGGGGCTGAGTGTGAATTAATCTTTATGTCCATTGTAAAATTCATTTAATCTACATTAGAAAATATTTACATGTGTTAACATCCGTAACAGACATAAATCCTGACTGAAAACACAAATGCGCTGTAGACATTAGAAGCAGTGTGCCACTTTATCGCACTTGTTGACAGTGTGATGGCCGCCCGCAAAGCGAGGCCTAGTGCTGAGTCCGCTATTTACTTCACTCTGACAGGCCTCTGACTTTCATTTAAAAATTAGATGACCTACCTGCAGCTGAAAGACAAAGGAATGCCCAGACATGACTGAGGGCCATCTTCAGTCGTTTGCTCCCGTTGACACCACTGTGTGTGTGTGTGCTCACTATACTCTGTGTTTCTGTTCTGTCCCTCAAACTTCTTATGTCATATAGAAGGCAGGAACTGGTGTGTGTCAGGCCCAGCCATTCAATGAGCCTATCAGAGGGAGTCAAAACATGTACACACACTCTCACACACACACACACACACACACACACACACACACACACACACACACACACACACACACACACAC
>JBBMFX010054177.1:0-11090 GCA_037832545.1 Rhabdalestes septentrionalis
GTGTGGGGAGTGTACCGGGGAGCGGTGTGTGGGGAGTGTACCGGGGAGCGGTGTGTGGGGAGTGTACCGGGGAGCGGGATCCGGACCGAGTGATGGTTCTGTCCGAACCTGTTAACAGTCCGGTAAATTCACAAGATTAAGTAATTTTCATGAAGCGTTATTGTAGTAACTGGACCTCGGCCCTAAAAGGACGAGATTTGCACATACGTACCAACTCAGTACCAACTCCTGGTGTCAGAAGGGTGTCAGAAAGGGATATTTATGTGATGCCATAGAACAACCACTTTAGATTTTCCTATAGAGCCTTTCAATGGATATTTAAAAAAATCTTTTTCTAAAAGGTGTGTAATAAGGAATATTTCAGTCTGAAGAACCTCCACATACAGGAAGGTTGAATAACCCTAAAGCTGGTAAAGATCCATTTCATGACGTGAAGTTTCTTTCTACCTTTAAAAGGCATTTCAAACATTGTTCTTGAGGAACTTAATGGATAAAATAATAATAACCTAGATCTGTCAGAAGCCCTGGCTGTGTAGACAAGGACGCTTGCTGAGACTGTCTTTGTTGTATTTTTAACTACAGGTGCCACTGAAAAGTTAGATGGCGGGTCAGTGGCCTCATTTTCACAACCACAGGCCATTAATTCAGCTCCCAGCTAATGCCACTAGCACCCCAAGGACTTATTTCCCTTCAGTCCCACTACCAAGAGAGTTCTAGCCAAATAAATTACTTTCTTCTGGCCTTCATGAACACACTGTGCTTTTGAATGAAGCCAGAATATTCCGGTCTGGGCCACTTCAGGGCATTTCAAAAGAATAAGCCGTCATTAAATTCAGCTTCTCGATCATTTTTCTTATTTGTAATGGATTTTTACTGGAAAAGCGCCAGTCATGTCTTACTGTTTATTTTTCTCAGCTTTATGACTCAACCCACTTTAGAGAACTCTGTTCTTCCGTTTACTCTGAGGATGCTTTTCAACATTTACATCACTGATAGCAGAAGTGCAGGACATTACACAACAAAATTCCTCGGGGTCTGGTCCGGCTCAGAATACTCACAGAATCAAAGCAAGTTTTAAATTCCATTTGCAGGCTCTGTGCCAACAAACTGATTTCTGGAACCAAAGAAAAGCTTCTGCGCCTTTTATCATTCTGGCAGACGTCACGGTGGACAGAAGTCATAACCTGAGCTGTTTGGAAAATTGAAATGAACTGTGTGGAGTGGACTGTCAGGCTAGACTGGGGCTCCTCTGAGTCAGCAGTGAAATCATTTGCACAAACGCTGATCCTGGTGGTAAACAGAATTGTGGGCTTTTTGCTTTAGGCAGCGAAGCATGAATCCGTATCATCCTCCAGGACTAAGCTGCGGAACACGGGGAACGTTTAATTAGACAATCGTTGCTGAAAAGTAAAGATCAGCATCTGAGGAGGGCTTATGTTAAACATTCTAAGCAGATGTTTACACACGAAATCCTATTAATTTGAGTAGATCTAGACATATTCCTCATTCTGAGATTGTTGCAGTAGTGTGATATTATTAGAAGTTTATTCTAGATATATTTGCTATAAGTGATTTTAGAGAAAGAAATTCTTTTCTTTTGGCAGATGCCTTAAGCCAGTGGCCCCCAACACTTTGATATTAAATATAAAATGAAAATTGTTTTTAAGCCAGTGGTCCCCAATCTTTAAGCCAGTGGTCCCCAACCGGGGACTTCCTGCCCCATGTCACATTTATGATGCAATCCTCTCAATTGAACTTGATAGTTTATTATGATACTTTTTTTGTAAGATGCAAGCTATGGGATGTGGGTTAACATCGACAGCTAGCTTAGTACATGACAATGATGAATGTGATTGGCTTGTCTAATTTTTGGAAGTATATACATGAAGAATGAGGAAAACATTCAAACTGATCTTCAAGCAGGGCAGGTTTAGGCAAAGTCTGCTCTCAGATTCCAAACCTCATGGACACAGATCTGCCAGAGAGGTGCCAGAAGACAATTGTTGGCTTACTGCATTCATACAAAATGTGTTGGGAATGTAAATGAAGAGTTTAATTATATAGATTTTATTTTGTATTCACTGTTTTTATTCATAAAGGTCACGATCACATGATAGAAAAAGACAACACATACAGTACACCCCCACCCCAGCTCACCCCAACCTCATACACTAGTCACATGACCAAATGAAATGAAAACAAATAAAACAAACAAACAAACAAACAAAAAAAACAACAAATAAATCCAACAGCATTAAAATCCTGCTATTTAGCCTAAGATAAAAGAACAACGGAACATAAAGACAAGGAAAGATAAGGCATGTGAAACATTTTATTGTACATGACTCGCAAGCAAGTCTGGAACAACTCCTTTCCCACATTTGAATCATTGAAACTCTTGCACCATGAATACTTGCAGTAGATAGTTCCATCATTAATATATCTTGAAAATATAACAACCTTTTTTAATAGACAGTTTATATGGGGGTAGCCACCTCTGTACAATAAGTTTTTTTTGCTGATGTTAGACCAATCATAGAGATTTTATAGCAGGAGTAAGTGGAGCTGTGGGTAGTCCTGTGTCCTTGCTCCTCCAGGATTGGAGGTTTTAAATAGGGATGTCCAGATCTGATCACGTGATCGGAAATCAGGCCCAATCACGTGATTTCAGACTTGATCAGAATCAGATGTTATCTCCCGATCAGGACTATATATATATGTTTACCCAGGCAACCCAGCTGAAGACGAGTCAGCTCACACTGCAGGAGAGTTTGAAGAGGAGAGAAAAAATGCCTGGTGACGGCACGAAGGCGCAGGACATCACAGCCAAGAGAGCGCAAATAATCGCAATGTGTGACCTGCCATTCGCCTCAGTATAGTATATAGAAGTATCGGATCGGGACTTGGTATCGGTAGATACCCAAAATCAAATGACTTGGACTCGGACTCAAGGGCAAAAAAACCTGATCGGGACATCCCTAATTTGAACCTAGTCTTGTGTGTCTCCATGTTCTGCTTTGAATTGTGGTCTCTTGTTTCTCCCACAGTCCAAAGACGTGCAGCAGATGAATCTGAATTTTTAAATTGATTGTAGGTATGATTGATGATAACAATAGATTTTATTCTGGATGTCATTGCATGCTAATCATAATAATACCATGTGAACGTATTGGGAGCATTTAGAGCTCATTTAATTATTGTTAGCATGATCCACCATTATCTTCATTCATCACTGCTACAATAAACCTGCATTACTGGTGCTGCACCATCTTTGTAACCCGCATAACTGGTGTTGCGTCACTCGCATCCCTAGCGGCATCAACACAGCCAAATGACAAATTTCCTCAGAATTTTGTAATATCAGCAAAATTCTATGGGAAAGAGATCTCATTGAAGTGAGGATGTGAGCTCATAACTGGAAGAAAAGCTTAGAAATGTCTTTGTTCAGGCAAAACCCAGTGGGGGTAAAAACTGATGAGGTTTATATAATCTTTATCAAGGCATTACTCCCACACACCTCCTCTCAGACACACTACCGCCTCCGTCACCCTCAGGTGTTTGCCATTATTGAGATAAACACTCCATTACTGCAGTGTTCATAATGGGGAGGGCGACAGGATGCATGTGTTTAGCTCGCTTATCTCCCTGCTAGCCATTAGCCACTGCTGAACACAAAGAAGACAAATACAGCGTGTAAATCAAGGCGTTCACACATCACCTCTTAACAGATCGCAGCATTGGCACATCTGCTCCGCCAGTTAATAATTAAGACCATCAGTGGAGTGAGAGTTCGTCAGGGGATGTTGGAGGTAATCTGCCATGGCAGAGCCAGGAGCCTTCCTCTGAATTAATGGATATAGTGTTATGCTGGACTTTGCATTTAGCCTTGATAGTCTTCTACTTCTTTTGTACTCTGAAACACTTCTTATAACTTCAGTGGGCGGGGCTAATGCCACATGCTAAATCAATGGATTTTATTTGCAACTGTGAAATAAATAAACGCAATTAAAAATGGGATGTTTTCCCTGCTTAGTTTCCAGATATTGACTGTATTGACTGGTGAGTATATGATTGGTGTTTGGAAACAATGTGGAAGTCTTTTATTTGATATAACAAGGAACATTAAATGATAAAAGGGCTATGTTAAAAGGTTTTGTTATCTTTTCAAAATGGAAAATTTGTAGAAGAGTATCTTAGGCAAAGGTATTTTTCTAAGTGTATGACAGTACTGACTTTATTCCAATGACACATTTGTCAGTATTTGGCATAAGAAAAATACAAATATGGCATCGCGGTGTTAACGCCATTTCCAAACCTGTCCTCGAGGACGCCCCTTATTTACTGTTGGTGCGGCAGAGGTGCTGCAGTGATAGCTGTACCTGTGTCCTTCTAACCAAGATTCCAATTACTTTATTAAAATATGAAATGTTCTTGTCTTGTCTTAGATTTATTTGTATTTATTCTAATTTCTAGTGCTTTGTTGCAAAAACATTACTGCAAAAATAAGTAATTTCAAGCTTTTTTTTCATCCTATAGTAACTCCCCACTTTACTGCTGATCAGCAGGAGCTATTTCAGTCTTCCAGACCTTCCGCCTCTGAGTACAGGTGACTGTGACATCCAGAGCTCGTCCACCATGCCCTCCCGTCCCCCTGCTGGTTGTTTTTGTTTGGGTGTGATGGTTACCAAGGGAATCAAACACCGAAATGGAATGGGCTCAGTGCCGCACCCAAACATCACAGTCAGCTGTACTCAGAGGCGGGAGGTTTGAAAAAAGCCATTCCGAGAATATTATTTATTTCTCCTTGCTGCTGATTGGCTCCTGCCCTATGATGCTGCAGTCCAGAATGTCCACTGTGGATCATCTGGATTCTCCTTATTTGTTTTAGTTCTTTTCTTCTTAAAGCCCTGTGTTTTAACGACTGTAAATGAAATGAATGTCTTACAAAATTTTCTCTGCTAAAACCAAAGAAAATGTCTGTGCATGAATTACAGTGCCGTCTATACAGGGGTAGCTTCGGTTATTTACATCCTAGCACTGCAAACTCTGCAGTACGGACACGGGTTAACCTTTATATTTTCTTTAAGGATATTGAATTTAAAATGAAATTAAAGGGGTTTTGGGAGCATATTTGGGGGATTTTTGTGTCATTTTTTAAGCAATTCTTTACCACATCACAACAAAATACGTTTTTCAATTTGCGGGTGTTCTTGAAACGTAACCCCCTCGATGAGGGTGGGGTTTACTGTAGGACAGACATCACCAAATGGTGGACCTCGGTGATGGGTCTGTCCAGACCCGTGAACAGTCTGGTAAATTCAAGAGATTAAATAACTTTCATGGAGCGTTATTTTGGGCGGTGGTGGTTATTTTTTGCAAATGATTATTCAGATTCAAAATAACAGATAATTACAGGGTGGCAGTGGGAGGCACTGTGAGTAGCACTCTGAGGATCTAGGTTTGGTGGTTTGGCTTTTTTAACCCAAATATGCAGACACCCCCTCAAAATGTAACAGTTATTTAATTGGTCTTTTTCATAAAACCTAGAGTGTAACCTAGTGTGTAATCAGTTACAAAAATACATATTCTGATTCATGAGACAACAGTAATAGCTTCTAATTTTCTGGGAAGGCATTACACCAGATGCTGAAAAATAGTGGTAAGGATTTGATTTGTGTATGAGTGGATTCAAGTATTGCTGATTCATGCTGGGTAACGAAAACCCACTAAAACCTTTAAACAGATCATATAGGTACTATAAAGAGCTCCATCACTCTGTAAGAATACTCATCCAGATGGACTTTACCTAGTAGCCCTGAGTGTTGGGTGGCTTGAAGACCTTAGTGGTTGCTCCAGAGCATCTCAATCTATTCCCTCTGATTTTATTTAGAGATTATTCAGGTTGCATTTGTACAATATAATGACTGGTTCAGCTACATAAAAGTAGCTGAACTGACTCATTAAAGGAGGTGTCAGCATAATTTATGTGTCTGCATAAGGCGTGAACTGTATTGACTAATTAGTCTTTTTACATTTCAGACCCAGACCTACCAAGCCAAACTGACCATGATGAAACTGCTACAAATAAATGGGTTGATTTGGTCTAGTTGAAATAATTTCACTGGCTAAAACACCCCCTCTGTTATTTTTAAAGGGGACATATCATCAAAAAAATTATTTTGTATTTCCATTTGGTCTCTACTGCTCATACAAACACCCCATCCATCCATATTCTTTGAATCAGTTGAAAGATTTTGGTGTCAGGAATCATATGCTGCTATAGGTCACTTGGAGGGCTCCCATGTTGTGACTTCATAAAGGGGAAATTGCATGGAACCACCCCTCATCTTTCAAACCCCACCCACTAGATTAGTTGATACCCATTTTTGTATGGTGGTTTTATGAGCATGCATAAGATTCCGGGCACTACGGCTATAGGCAAAGGCAAGTTACCATGAAGTGTTCATCTCACTCTGGGTCCGACTTGGGGTACAACACATATGGCTGATAGCGCCTCTGATTCACGTGTGGTAAACATGCAGCTTTAGTATGGGATGGGTGGGGCGTGGCAAGCAACATTTTATTTACACAAAAGTGACAAAGCCAATAAACGTCTTGTTTTGAAAGGGACTGAAAATATCAAGAATAGAGCTGGTGAGATATTTTTATGTGAATGTGATTTTATGCAAAGAACTTAATTAACATTTTTGTGTAACACATAGACCTGTTGAAACCAAAGTGAGTTTTGCATAATATGTCCCCTTAAAAGGATAACAAATACAGCCACAGAGGTCAATGCAGCTATTGGACAGAATTTCAGCCAAACAATCACAAAAACCTTCCAGGAATGACCATAAGATAAGTCACACAGCAGTCATGCATGAGATAATGTGCAGAAGAGTAACATTTATTCTGCCCCATCTGCTGTTGATTCTGAGCATTTTGGATGACGCAAGGCGTTTGGCAGACCGGACAGCGTCCACCACGAAGGCCAGAACTGAGTTATGCACGGTTTGTTTGAATGTTCCATCATACTGTGTATACAAAGGCTTACAAATTGATTGTCCATTGTGCTCCTCATAAGCAACTGAACAAGAAAATCAAACCAACACTCCACAATAAAACACTTTTATTGTAGCCTGTAACATTGAACATTTCACATTTACAGTTTGATGTACTATTCAAGTGTGTTGTTTTTATGAAATCACAGGAAAAACCTAATTTGCATATTGGACTATTCACCAAAAAGATGTTTAGCCTCACCTGCTCCTGCTGAAAGGGCGTTTCAGTTCATACTTCTTAGTGAATGAGGCACAATCCAGTCAGAGCATATAAGTCTGAAAACACAATAAAACAAAGGTTAATTCTAAAGAGAGCTTGGAACATAGAAATTCACCTCTTTTTGGTAAATAACACAAACATTGTATGTGGACCTCATAAAAAAAAATTAATCATATGAAAATACACACATACAATCCAAATCTAGAGCAATGAGCTGGAGAATAATGATGCCTATTTACAGAAAACATAAAACTACCATCACATTTTACATATTGTGTTTTACGAAGCTGTTCTGACTAGCGATGGCATCTCACATTTTTTAAAGTGATGGAGTCCTACCGAAGCCAAAACTCTTTATAACCTTTAGATTAATATCTTCCCGTGCCAGGCAGTCTCACAATTAATGCTGGCCAGTGATTGATGGGAATCATTTAAGCCTGCTGAATTACAGCGTGGGTAAAAAAAAGTCCTGCATCAAATTGGCCACGGCACTGTGGAGCAAACGAGAATGTTTTGAAGAATGGCCACTTAGTTTAATACAGGGCACTTCATGCTAACTTCATTACGACAAGCGGCCCTAACATATCGGAGTGAACAACAAGACACTTCATCTTCCAGAAATGGAAATGGCTCCATATCTTAGTATTCTAAGATAATTTCAAGCAAAAATGAAAATCACAGCTGTATGATGGCCTCTATTTTTGCCAGTATCATTACCGACAAATGAAATCTGTTTTTAACAGAGGCATATATCGAAGGTTGCAAACAATTGATCTAATATCCCTCATACCTGAGTCAGACATCTCAAAGGGAATAGGCTTGACTCTACATCAGCCACAAATGACCAAATGCCAAATCAATACTTAATACAGTTTGGAGGTCAGGGCGTCTGCTAGCATTCACCTAGCATAGAAGCTTCCACCCCAACTGGAGGCAGAGATCTGGCCCAATGCTCGCCAAAGTGTGGAAACAAATCTAAACTGTAAGAAACCTCCAATAGTCTCCATGTCAAGGCTGGACATAGACTGATCCCCAAATAATCAGTGAGCTTGGCAGGAAGAGGTGAGGTAATTGTCTACAAGGTGACAGAGGCTGGCTGGTATTGATGTATTAGACATCGAGGCAGCCTGCTTTCTTCTCCAGTGAATTTAGTCTGTGGACCGTTTGTCGAGCAGGAGAAAGGTCTAGGACAGCAATAAAATAAAAGGAGTGAAACTCTACAAAAGTAACTACTAAAAAAAAAGAACTAAAAAATCACTTCTTGGCAATCTATTACTAACATACATTGTTTTATTCCATATATGAAATGGTTTTATTTGCATGAAATTCCTACCTGCATTGAGTGTGTTACTTTGTTTCATGATTTAAATAGTTGGAAATTTGGCCTAAAGTGATGGTGTCCTGCGTTTTCCATTTAAGACATTTGTGTGATATATATACATTTTTTTGTTACTGTGCCTTTAAGGCTGAAGTAAATAACCTTTTAACCTCTACTCAGTTTGGCCAAGGTGTTTCATTTAATAAACAGACTGAATCGAAACATATTTCAGGGTGAAAGGGCATTGAGAATCTGCTTAAGGCTGAATAGGCAAATATTGTAAATGAATTCATTTTTGTGACAACACACAGTCACAGCATTTAAAACAGGCCCTTTTTGCGGTTTAGTTTTCATGTATGGTCTGTGTGGGCTGTAAATCCTTCTTTTTCTCTGGTGAGGGTCATGACATTTGGTGGTTGAGGCTTCCCTCAGCTTCTTTTTTATACCGTTTTAGAATTTTTTTCCCTCTCCAAAGAAGTTAACACTTCAGAAATTTAAATCAAACGCATGACGAAAAGAGCTACATCCAACAGACACTCAACAATAGCACATGTTGATGTGCTTGAAAAAAATCGAAGCAAGTGCAAGGATTTGAGCAACTGTGTCAAAGCCCATGAGATCTAGATGATTGGGTGGAAGCTTGTGAGGTGTTCTCAGTGTGTAGTGATTAAAACCAAAGGTCGCCCAAGAAAGGACGACCAGTAAATTGGTGACATTTTGGTGCCCAAGGCTCTGATCTCACAGAAAAGCTATTATAGCACAAACCGCTGGCTCAGATAGAGAAGGTTTAAGAAAGCAGCGCATCACAGGTAGTGGGGCAGCTGGTGGAATGGTGGTTAGAGAGTTACCCCTGTGATCAGGGTCATGGGTTTGAATCCCGGGACTGCTGGGAAATCTTGGGTCATGGCATTCATGGAGATATAAATTAGAAATGTGCCACCTACCTAAACACTGGTTCAGACTGGTGCCACCTTGCAAAAACCATTAAGGAATGGTGTGAGGAACAAAACAAAGGGGGTTTAAGTTGTTGATTTGTCTCCATGAACGCCTAATTATGTAACTTACAAGATCTGCTGCTGACATCTTAGTGTTTGATACCATCACACCTACAGAGGTCTTGCGGAGTCCATGCGATGGGTCAGGGGTGTTTTAGTGGCACTGAGGAGACCTACACAGTATTATGCAGGTGGTTATAGTGTTATGATTAGTGTATAAACATACACCTAATGTATTTTCAGTTGTATTCACAATGGAGTTTAAATTCTGAGATTCTTCCAGCCAGAGATTCTTGCCAACACAATTTCTGAGTGGGGCCACATTCCTTAAATCTTCTGGACTGGAGAAATCGTGCCAACACAGCGAAGGCTCAGCAAGGATGGAGGACATAGTAGTTCCATTTCAAGAGCTATTTGAGCTGGATCAGGGAATTTTCTATCAGGGTTGGGAAGGTTAGTGTTGAAGTTTCAGCACTTCCAGTCCTGAAGTTTCCTTTTGTGGACGGAACTTTCTTTTTTCTATAGCAAGTAATTTGGAATTTTCTTGAATCACTGATTTGAATACATGTATTTTAATGAACGGAGTGTGTAATACATGGCCAAAAATATGTGGACACTTAGAGTTATATGCTAACCGATGAATAAAATCAAGCACATAGCCATTTAATGTAGTTGAATGGGTCATACTGAGAAGCACTGTGACATGTCACAGTAGAGGAGATGCTTGTATGGTCATTTTATCTTTGTGTATCAGATTAAATGATCTCTGTGTTTGGCACTATGCTGTACAAATAAATTTGGCTGTCTTGCATACGTATCAGATTTCAGATTAAAAAGAAAATCAGTTGTGATTCCCCATTCTTTCGACTGAGTTTTACAAAAGACAGGCCCGTAAAACAGTCAGACATGCACAAAATTGGGGAGTTTACTTACAAAGTGCCTGAACTTTATTGTCTACCTCAAGATAATGTGCTTTAACTGCTGTACAGCAAAGAATGACATTGAAAAAGCTAATCCAGCTCCAATAGGCCTCTTTCCTGTTCTCGTTCTGACACTCCTGACTGATTCCTGCTGACAGATCCATGCATGTCTGAACCGTGGTGCCCTGCCTGCATGTGCTGATCTACTGAATAAACATGAACACCTGTCTTTCTCTGTAAACTTCTCATGCACACAGGCCTCCATGCCCCTCTGCAGGGCTTTCCCATATCTCACTGAGTTTAATACACATGCTGTGTGATTCTGTGACCCTCCGGAGTTTCTGTTCTCACCTCGCCAGGCTCATTTCACACCACCTTATCAGAACCACAAGTAATCTGCTGTAACCTCCCACTGCAAATACACACAATGCAGCTCTCATTCTCTGCATGAGTTTGTCATTTTTAGCTTGCCAAGGGACATCCGAACACCAGTGTGGATGATGATAATAATAATAATAGTAATAATAAGAATAATAATAATAATAATAATAATAATAATCAGCATCATCATCATAA
>JBBMFX010054197.1:0-10000 GCA_037832545.1 Rhabdalestes septentrionalis
TTAGATATTTAAGTCCATCTCATGAAAAATCGGAGCAGGAACAAAGGTGTTGCGTTTATATTTTTGTTGAGTGTATAATGTTCCTGTGTTGTGTCTCTATGTGTGTTTGTAGTCATAACATCAGTGATATCCTCTGGGATCAATACCGTTGTCTGAATCTGATTCTCATTCATTATTGTTGACAAAAACCCACCGCTTTAACCGGCAATGAAGAAAATAATTCCTTTGACTACATTTGCACCTCTGTTATGTTCAACCTGAATCTCATTTGGGGTGCTGGATTTCCAGTGCCTTTCATTTCATTTTCAGTATTCATTCAAACCTCAGGCTGTTTAAATTACATTTGAAATCAACATCCATCTGGTTGACTCTACATAGCTGAGGATACCAATCTACTTCACTGTCATAACACTTCTCTGCTATGGTATTTGCACATATGACAAATAAAACTGGAAACTTGAAACCAGCTGTGGGCATAATCAGAATTCAACACCAGCACAGAGGAAAAGAAAATGCAAACTTTCAAGGATTGTGTGGATCTTTCTATTATATCATCAGTGTTAAATCAGTTCATTGCCATCATGTCTATTCAAGCTGGGCTGGGACATGTGTCCCACCATATTTTTGATATTCCAAACTATCATTGAGGTCAAGAGGGTTGGGGATTCCTTTAGCAGGTACAAATAACCCTTGGCTGTTGTTGCTCACTCTCTCATCTGTCTTCATGCCTAACCAACTGCTATGACCCTGCCACGGAAGCATTTGTCAGAAAATAAACATGGGACCATGTTTATGACCACATGAAACCTATGACTGATATCTGACTATGACTGTCATCGAAAAGCTATAGTAAACAGTTTACTTGTGGAAAGAATTTGTCTTTTCTTTTTTTTTGTCTTTCACCACAAAGCCATTAACCACAGTTTATAACCCATCCAAGGCAAGTGAAATGGCAATTCCTACTTGGTCCTATGTATAGGAATACATTACAAACAAAATACAGTAAGTTTGGAGCAAGTTTTGCAGCTCTGAGTTGTTTTTTTAGGCCAGCTGGTAACATACTTATATCGTATTGAAATGCTAGCACTCTATAACTCTCTAGTGTTTTCCCACTGTTACCAAAGTGTTTGTACCAGAAAACTGTAACTTAGTTTTTTTTCCATCAGTCATTGGTCCAGTATGAAAGGTTGCAAATGAAAATGTTTTAAGTAAAAACATTTTAAAAGGAACAGAAATACAGATATTCAAAGTTGAATGACTGATTTTTTCCATTAAAATAAGTTTCAAAAGAGCATGTGTACATTTACCAGAATCTAGTGTCTACCAAATACACATGAATCATCTGAATATCAAGATATCAGGAACAAGGTGGGTTTGGTCTGTTCCAAAAACCAAAGCCTATGCATTGATCAAGGCATGAATTATTCTTCCTTCTACCAACAGCAACTCACTAAAGTAACCCATGCTGTTCATAAGAGACAGGAAACCTCTGAATGTTTCTTGGTAGGACATTGTGTTTGAAATGATAATGTTTCATACTGGAACATAATGCAACACTGACTTTGATGGGCAAACTGAGAAATGACTCATTTTATAGGAACACCAAAAGGTGCACATCATAGGGGATGGTTTTGAACTCTAGTTTTATAGAGATGTTATGTGGTAGGATTACAAATACCTTAATGAGATTGGTTTGACTTAATTTGGGTTAGAGTTTTGATCGGGCCCAAAATATGAGACCCGACCCGACACGAGCCCGTGCACCTTGTGCCCGAGCCCAGCCCGGCCCGACATATTAACTGTAATTATCGGCCCGAGCCCGATTTAAACCCGATAATTTTGTTAAATACGTGTGATGATTTAAAAAAATCAAATGATTGATCACGGCCCGACCCGGCCCGGCCCGAGGACAGCCGCAGGAAATATCGGGCTCGGGCCGTGTCAGGTTCGGGCAGAGAATCTAAACTCTAATTTGGGTCTAAGCTTTCCTATTCCAACATGAACATAAAAATAATGTGCTTTAGCTGATGAGTGATGCAAGCCTTTGCGAAAGTCAAGAGTCCACTTTCAGGACAGCAAGGACAAATTATGTCTGTCATCATTCTTAAACAATAAGTAAACACACAGCCCAGAATGCAGAGTCTGTTTTTTCCCTAAATGTGTCCACCCACACATCTCTTGGAGAGTAACGTTTTGTCTCAGTGGAAAGAGCAAGTTTTTTTCCTATCTTTCAAAATGTTATTGTTCATTTAGGACAACCGTTTTTCATCAAACCTTCAAAGAGACCATGACCTGGCCTTCAAGACGCTGCAGCAGGCTTCTGTTTTATCCAAGCTGGACCTGCACGGCACCTACAACCTGATCTGGGTTCACAAAAGTTCAAGCCCTCTTGGTGGCAAAGATTTAGCCGCCGTTCTCATTCATGCCTAGAGCACAGGCTTGTGGTGTTCTATTCGGACCACACCTGGGTTCTTTCTGAATTTCCTTGTGGTGGGTTATCCACAAAGCTTCTCACTCGTTACATATAGAACTGAGGAATGGAGAATTGAACATACAAAGAACTGAGCAAACAGAATCAGATTGAGAAACTGATCAACAGAAATTCAGAATGGAATTCAACACATGAAGAATGTGACTCAGAACTTTAACCAACAGAGAACTGAACAATCAGAGCATTGGGAAAAAACTGACCAAATAGATTATCCAACCCGATCTCATTGACCTCGAAATGGGCAGACTGTGGCTGCAGGCAATTTTTTTATCATGTCACTGTAAAGAAGAATATAAAAAGGGTTAGTGTTCAGTGGTTTATGGTTAGTGGTTTTCCTCCTATCCAGCTACAATTCCTATGCCTAAGCACATTAGAATTATAACATGAGTTGCAATGATTTACTATAATTAGAGAGTTTCAGGAGTTTGAGCTCTCAATATACTATTTACTCCTCAAAGTTTTAGTGACAGTCGAAGTTTGCTGCTTCATTGTCTTTAGGTCTTTTTGATAGGTGTTTCTATGGTGTACTGAAAAATGAATCAAAACAAATCAAGTTTATGCAACAAGTCAGTATTTGATTTGCTGCCCCTTCTTTTTCAAGGCCCATGCAATTTGTCTTGGCATGGTAACCCATCCCTGCATTATCAATGCTTGGAGTTTGCCAGAATTTGTGGGTTGTTTTCTTTTCACTCGCCACTTGAGGATTGACCACAAGTGCTCAATGGTATGAAGGTTTGGGGAGTGTCCTGAGCAGTGACCCAAAATGTACGTTTTGTTACTCTGAGATACTAAGTTATCACTTTTGTCTTTTTATCACTTCTGAGCGATTTAGTTATCACTTTTGCCCTTGGATGAGAAGCAACCCCACACATGAATGGTCTCATCATGTTTTCTGTTGGCATGACACCGGACTGATTGTAGCACTCACCTTTTTGGTCTCAATCATTTGTTGGACTTTTATGAACTTTCCTGAAGCTTTTTCACCAATTGAACCTCTCTCATTGAGGTTCTTGATGGTCCAATACATGGTTGATTTAGGCAAAACAATGAGGACTGCTTGTGTTCCCTCGCTGTTAACTACAGTTAACAGGGGAAGAACAATGATTTCAAGCACCACCCTCCTTTTAAAGCACTCAGTCTGATTTTCTGACTCAATAAGCATTCATTTTCTGTAACCACTTAATTGTTGCTAAGGTCACAGTATAACTGGAGCCTATGGGCATGAGGCAGACACACACACACACACACACACACACACACACACACCCACGGTCAATTTAGAATCCCCAATTCATCTTTGGACTGTGGGAGGAACCGGAGACCCAGGAGGAAAACACCATGAAGAGGATATGCAAACTTCACACACAAAATACCAGGACCCGGATTCAGAAACCCAACCCTGGAGGTGTGAGGCAACAGCGCTAACCCCAAATGGCCACTGTGAGAGCTTATCAAGCAGCATAACAGAGTGATCTCCAGTCTTGTCCTCATCAATGAGAGCATCATTGAAATTATGTCAGCAGGTCATTTTGTAGCATTGTTGAAATACAGTGCAAATGGGGTTTTGGGATTGCAATTCATTTACAATTAATTGATTACTTTTGCTAATATTCTGGACTATGTGTAAATTGCCACCATAAGGACTGAAGCAGCAACCTTTGTGAAAATTGACATTTGTATAATTCTCTAAACTTTTGGTCACAACTGTACATGAGACTGTAATACAAAGACATTGTTTTATCATGAGACGTCTGGGGCTACAGTTGAAAGGAAATTTTAATTTTAATTGAGTTTTCATTTGTCGACAAGGGGATACATTTACAGTTCATCAGCCAGGTTGGAGATTCACTTTTGATCTAAGGCCTGCAGTCACATATTACATTTTTAGTTTCTATAGACCCTAGGCTACTGAAAAATGTCATTATTGTAGATATAAATATTCTCAGTGTGCTTGTTCTTTCTGTCATGTGAAAAAATCTTAATTTTAAATGACTAACAACCATCACATGGTTAGCTTAAACAGCAAGTTAATATGGTTGTTTTATTTTGTTGTTGTTGTTGCTGTTTATCATTTGCTGCAGCCAACTATCATTACTCTGCAAAAAATAGTATATGAATGGACTATTTGTTTTGTCAAAACTAGTCACCTGTTCATAATAGTGACTAACTCCATACCATCCAAGTGAATTAAGTTTCCACCACTGCCAAGCCGATTTGCTTGTAGTCGTAATTTTGGCTTTATGACCTACCATTCTTTGGATAAAGATTATCAGACAGGAGTTTATTGCACAAGGAGCTTTTGGAGGAGCTTTATATTTATGATGAGCACCCGCTTGTGGGTTTAGAAGACGTATCAGAACTAAGAAATCAGTCACAGAGTGTATTTGTGTTACTGTGACTTGAAAAGTTATTTTGAATGAATATATTTGCATTTGAGTGTTTAAAAGCAAGAACAAGGATCACAGCATAACATTACCACATCCACTGACGTGACTTTCAAAAGAACAGAAGACAAACAAGTTTGCTGTCTCTTTTTGCTTACATTCCAATCAAATTATCAAGCATTTCAGCAACAATAGGTTCCACCAATACCTTGTGAGTAATCCAGGTCCTGAAACGGGGCGGCGGGGGGAGGAGGGGGGGGGAATGTTTCAGATTGTTTTTCACAAGCCGACCTCGTCTGGGTTAATGAGAAGCACATGGCTGCGGTTCTTACCACCTCTTGGCTCAGGGATCCAGTCTGCTGTGCTGTCACATTCTCTCTCTTTCTGCAGACTGGGTCAGTGGGCCAAAATACCCTCTCTGACCCCCTTACCATGACTATTTCACCTCTGTTCATTTATTTTGTCTATCAGTGGAGTAACTGAGTACCAGGTTGATGGTCTCCATGGAAAACAAAGGCAGAAGTTAGTATTGTTGCCTTCCACAGCCGCAAAGGGAGGTAGACAAGGCATTATAGAGATAAACGGCGGTTCTGTAAACATACACATAATGTATACAGTGAGCAGATTTCAATAAATATACCTGACACATTGGGAAGAATGGACCAACAGAAATGATCCAAAATTATTTGGAATTAAGTTACATTTGTTACTGTTACAGATATATGAGGTTTAGTTACAAATAATGCATTAACAGTGTATTATTGCAGTACATTGTTAATGTAACTAATTCTTCTAATGGCAACTAAAGCCCTGCAGCCCACATGTTATGTGTTTGATTGTAGCCCTCTTATTAAAATACAGCTTTTCAATGGTTTTTAAAGCAAAAACTTCAGTGCCTTCAGCAGACAACACTGGACAGAGCTTGGGGGGAACTAGTGCAAAAACTAACAACAGCAAGGTGGAAAATGTGCCAAAGTAAGTAAAAACAACCTTAGCAATCCTATTTTAACCCTAATTATTTTTTATCTTTTGAGTAATTTTGAGTTTTGTTTAATTATTGACATTTATGCTTGATACTCTTTCAGACTATACAGACTTAAATTTTTTAACACAACAGTGTATAAAACACAAATACGCTCATCCAAAAACACCTGAAGAAGCTTGTTTGCTACATTTTCTCTAAATCATTGCTATAAAATATGGAACATCAACTGCGAGGAGACTCTGAAGCTCACTGCCACTACAAACACCACATATCATAGCAACATCTGCACGCAAGGTCTCAACAGATGTATACACACATATGAAAGAATGGCTTTTCCAGTGTGTTTTGATTGGCCACAACCACAAGAGACCGCAAACAACACTGCTATTCATTTTGATTCAGCTTTACAATAAGTTGGTTATTTTTAGATTCTGACAGGGTGCCAGTTTTGGTTCACATGGGAACATGCTGATTCGGCATGCTTGCCACTTTGATCAGCAACAGTAGTTTAAACCAAAAATGACTTAGAACTGTGGTTTTGGCTATTATTCATTTAGCAAGAGAGCAAGAGATTGCAGACTTTAGGGGTATATGGGTTCTAGTCACACAAACCGCTGCTGTAACTTAATGGTCAATCTGCAAATGGGCAGCTGCATTTGGAGTGCGGGAAAGATGAAGAAGGGCCAAACACTGGAGGAGTTGTGTAACTATTGGAAGCCACTGGACAAGAGAATAGGACAAGTGTGCCTCAAATCAATAATGTTTTCTACACTGCTTCTGTACTTTAAATGACCAAGATTAAGATTATGGTGGTTTATGCATCCCTTTTCTAGTTGTTTGGCCTGAGTAATCAAGAGCAGCATCATATACTGGAAATCCATTACTTGTTTGGATCTTCGGATTTTTGAGCTGTTTGGCCTTGCGACACTAGTCTGATCCTGTGCTTACCTTACAACTGCAGAAGTCAAAGACAATTCTCAGCACATTTTTACTGACATACATATACCTTCCGCTTCTCTTTTCCATAATCTTTGAAGGAAACCTCTACGTTTTGGAAGGAAATCTTCATTTGCAAACAATTCATGGTGGATGCTGGTGGTTCAGCATTCCTCACCTCTACTTTCTAAGGCCATAAACAAGGGCTCATCTGCATTTGCTCATGTTGTTGTTCGGCTCAGGCTGTAAACTGTCTGCTCTCCAGGGGACAAAGAACCTTGGCTGAACTTTGGTGTTCGTGACTAAATTTAACTTGGAGGAAGAAAAGACAGCACTGGTTTGGAACTTTTGGAGATTTTTTTTGAGGCAAAGACGACAGCAGCGCTACAGGGTTCTGCTGAAACCTGAAGAAAACACATGAGGAAACCATTGACCCCCATTTGTTCTTTGCCTAGTATGTCAAATGGTTTATAGAGAAGTAGTGATACACTTCTAAGAAAACGGAGAAATAACTTGGCTTCAGAGATCGCAGGAACAATTACCTTGTGAATGAAGAAGCAAGACAGCAATTCCCCACGTATATAAACTACAATTTATGGTTTTGGAAGTATGTGAAACTTCCTCTGGCCTACAAGCATACATAATTTGCGTCTGTGAATGTACTTATGGCTCTAAAGTGGAAAATGCTAACATAATGATTAAGCTGTTGCCTGAAAAGTCAGTAGAGGATTTTTGACACTTTTTGTTTTATCTCAATTCCAGTGGTTATCTGGGGCTACCTCCTCTCTCACAAAACTGTGAAGTTGTGTGAGTGAAGGCTGAAATATACATGCTCCAAGACATGGGAAGGCCTCAGCATCTTTCACACTGGCACTAATACAAGCATTCTTAGAGGAGCCAGCATTGTTACATCAGCTCACAGATGCCCAGGTTTGTTAGCATCATGCTGAGTCCACAGATTTCTAAATATTTAACAAAATGTTTCAGTCGAAAACAAGAAAATAAGTGTTCTTTTAATGTCTTGGTTTAAAAATTTAACAGGCTTATTTCCCTGACATGGAATAATTATTTTTTGTCTAGGGTTTGGCTTCACCTGAGACAAGGATAACAGACCTAAATGAAACACAAATCATGAACTCCACATGAACAAAGGCAAACGTATTTGAAAGCTTATAGAGACAAATACACAAGCTCTGTTGTGAAATAAACACAAGCTCTGGTGTGAAATAAACACAAGCTCTGGTGTGAAATAAACACAAGCTCTGTTGTGAAATAAACACAAGCTCTGGTGTGAAATAAATAATATGTGAGAAATAATATGAATAAATGGATCTATCCTACTCTGTGTGTAGGCAGAGGAGTCGGCAACTATGCTGAAGCATAAGGAATGTAAAGGAGTGTTTTTTGATCCACTGCCCTTAGTACAGAGGGGCTGCAATGTACGCAAGGTTTATTGGGATACCTGAATTTTTTGCTTTCCATGTGTTTTTCTTATTCTTCGACTCTGTCTGTCAAGTTGCCTCATTAACTAGCCTTGGTTTTCATAGCTGTTAGAACAGTTAGAAATGATGAAAAGACAGTTTGTTATTCTTTTTTTTTTATTGTGGTCTCAATTTGTGTTCACAGCTGTTGCTCAATTTTACCTATAAATTGGGTTTCTGTGTTCATTTAGTTACTCAGTTTCAAATAACGCATTTTTCAGTTTTTGATAGATAGACAAGCCTCTGATTTTCCATGGCAATCAGTGATTTTCCATGGTAATCACAGTAAATACACATTAGGTTATAAAACACTGATGTGTCCCTTTAACACAGGCAAGTACATTTTCAGTTTCAATAATAAACTATTTATTTATAATAAAGCAAATCATTGGTTTACACTATGATCTGTTGTTAGTCTACTCTTTGTTTATTCAACCTTGATTTTCTTGACCTGTTTTGTAATAAATCACATATACAAAATCTGCCAAGACCTGAAACCCTTCTATCATAAACACACGAAATCCAAAAACTCCTCAGAGATCAGAAAACATCTCTGCCTGTAAGATTGAGAGGCTCGTCTGGCACTGAACACACTATGATAAATCGTTGTCATCGAGGGCAGTGCTGAGTCATGATGCTTGCTTTCCTGGTTATGTACACACATTTACAGGAAGTAATCAGAACTTCAGATGTGATTAAAACCAGAACCACTGCTGAGTATTTACAAGATACTGCAGGCTATGCAATAATGTAAGGATATTCCAGATGTGCATAATCCTCATAATACTGCATAATAGTATTCCAGATGTGCATAATCCTCCATTATTCACACGTGGCCATTGTCAAAAGTGATGAAGGGTTCACCAGTGATGGTCATCTCTCATGCATGGATATATTCTTAAAAGTGGAGATGGGTCCACTAGTGCTTGGAGAAATTATGGTCATCCTCGGGTTATGGCCACTGTCAAATGTAATGAAGGGTTCACTAGTGATTGGAGAAGGATTTTTTCTTGGAAAAAGCTCTTTTCATTTCTGACCATCTGGATTTTTGATTTTGATATACTATTTCAGTTAAATAAATGAAAACATATCAAAAGTCCCACAAGATAAATGTGTTCTTGAATGTTGTTCTCTTTTGCACTGTCCTTAACCTTTTTATCTGTTTTTCTTCATTAATATTCAAATTTCCTTTTAATGGTTTAGGCAGGCATTTGATATTCTTGCATTACCATTCTTGCATGTGTCTTTCCATATTTTAACACTTGTGATTTGGCATGTCGAATCAATTAATCAATGGAAAAATAAAATATTAAATAAAAATAACTCTGATAATTGCATCATGTGACTTTAACCTGGCCTGGTGTTGTATCGAAACCCATGGCAATGTGCTACTGTGCCCTTCTGCGCATGTGCAGTTCCATGCTCTTGTGATTCAGTGCCACGCTTATAAATATGTGCTACCTTGCATTGGACACTGTTTTATCTGCGCTCTCTTGTGTTTGTCTGTGCTACCTTGAACATTTCTTTAAAAAACTTTAATTATGTACAGTTGGCCATACTGCTAGATAGGGTTAAATTGGTCTTACAGGTAGGTTTATGCCAGCTCCTGTTAACATAAAGTCATTATAATGATTGTCATTATTATAACATTATTCTTGGACCACTCACAACAGCGCATGCAGAAATCAGCTGAAAATATCTGGTCTTCTCCTAAAGCTCTGAA
>JBBMFX010054208.1:0-11089 GCA_037832545.1 Rhabdalestes septentrionalis
AGGGAGAGAGAGGGAGAGAGAGAGAGAGAGGGAGAGAGAGAGAGGGAGAGAGAAAGAGGGAGAGAGAAAGAGAGGGAGAGAGAGAGATGGAGAGAGAGAGGGAGAGAGAGAGGGAGAGAGAGGGAGAGAGAGAGAGGGAGAGAGAGAGAGAGGGGGAGAGAGGGAGAGAGAGAGAGGGAGAGAGAGGGCGGGAGAAAGAGAGAGGGAGAGAGAGAGAGGGAGGGAGAAAGAGAGAAGGAGACAGAGAGAGAGAGGCAGTTATGGTCCTGTATGATCCTTTTCACCAGTTTGTGTAGGTCCTAACTTCTGCATTCCAGGAGCATTCAATGAGATCTTTTGTTTTGGAGATGCCCTCACCTCATTAAGTCACCACAATTTTGTCCTTTTCAAAGTTTTTCTGACTTCTACTGCTTTCCTATTTATCCTGCTTCCAGGACTTCCTCTATATTCAAGAATTGACTGTTCATTTGCTGTCTAATGGATCCCACCTCTTGACAGGTGCCACTGTAATGAGGTAATCAATCTTATTCACCTCATCTGTCAGTGGTTTTAATGTTATGGCTGAACAGTGCACATACAACCTAGAACAAACAACAGCAGAAAAATATTACATTAAGAGGGTTAATATACTGAGACCAGGTGAAGCGCACAACACAAAGGTGGAGCAAGAGCAAAGCAGGAAAACCAAGATCAAAAAAGGAACACATGGCCAACGACACAAAGGTGGGGAAATGGACAAAGGATACGGCAGGGCAGGATGCTTTAGGATCAGACTCCAATGTTTGGCCTCCAGAATGCTATTCAGACTATTCAGAGCATGAGAGCATGCTAGATTTTTATTTTTTTCAACCTGATTCTGAATATAATTTAGTGTTGCATATCGGTCAACAACTCTGAGTGAATACCCACAAGAGCCAGTGAACATGAATGCCAACAATTAGCCTACGTGAGTGTTGCAAAGCTCGGTTATTAAACTGAGTTTATAACAGAGACCACACAATGTAATCTAGAAAAAAACTACCACATACTCATCCACAATCCTCGTACAAATTAGTTTATTGTTTTTTGAATCAGTGCAAATGACAGTCGAATTAAATTAAAAAGAGTGTATTGTACCCAAAGTTTGAAACTGACTATTAATCAGCTAACTGATTCAATTGACTATGTTAAATACAGTGTTATGCATGAATGAACGGCATTCATTGAACACGTTCTTATTTTTCATGAATGCTGAAAGTTGGTTTACAAATTATGAATGTAACCATGAGTTCTCTCATAAGACTGAACACGTTCACGTTTTACGTTCGCAGGCTATAGTGATGGTGAGTTCAACTCTTTTCACAGAGCCGGCACTTCTGGTACAGCTCCCAAATACCTAATTTCCACTGCACTGGTGCTGGTGCCAGGTGCCAGTTCCTGTGCCCGGCCGGTGCTGAACTGGGAACCAACCAAAACCAACCAAGAACAGGCCTGCATTTACACTAGACAGGAGCTCAGTGGGAGTCGCGTGATGATAAACAGACACAAACATGGCTGATTTCAGTTTGAGCATGCTGAATATACTCCAAACTTTAAGGAATGATTGACATTGACAACGGATACAATGATAACTCCGCCCACTGCTCGTGACCTCATGGGTTCTCGCTGGTAGACCAGCAAAGTTTAGGTTCCAGTTCGGTGCTCGTTTTAGGGCAATGGCACAAATTACTTTTCTGTGGAAAAGCCACAGAAAAGTAATTGGTGCAGTGAAAAAGGGGTAAAAGAAGAGCCAGTACTTTTGGCTCCCTAGCGGCTCTTAGTTTATTATCATCTATAGCCTTATATTTTAGCCTGACTTGGCAAATATGAATGCTTTGTGTGCTGATAAAAGAATCAGCACTTTTGATTCTGATTAAAGTTCAGAATGCTTTGGCAGAGTTAGATGTGTGAGGTTGAGAGCTGTATATTTTCACTAGTTTGATAAGGTTTTTTAAAAAGATAACGACTGTTAAAAAGACTGTTAAAAATGTCATACAAATAATACCTGCACCACATTTTTTCCTCTTTCACCATAACCTCAAATGTAGTTTTTAATGTAACTTATGTTTGTAGTTGCTCAGTCGTATGACAAATAGTAGGAGAAGATTGAAGGGTGTTCAGATAGAAGGAAATTGTACTGAAAACAAAATAAAAAAGCTAATGAAAAAACTCCAAATGTGAACTAGTTCTTTTTTGAGCTGTGAACTAAAAAAAAAAAGAAGTATGAACGTGAACTTGTTCATTTTTGTTTGAATGAACTGTATTTTGATCTACCTCTTTTTCAGTGTGAACTGGCACAACACTGGTTATGTACACTCTAAATGTAGTCGCTGCATATACATGTGTGGAACAAACTAAATCAGGTTCACTAAAACAATAAGGTTGACTAAAATAATGACTACATTTACAAGTAATTACACATTACTTATATCTTAAACAACATCAATATTAAAATAAGATTTTTGTTCCTGCAGTTATCCACTCAGAAATATCTACAAGATAGTTGTTTGTTTACAATTTATATTTGTTATCAATTTGTTTCAACAAGAAATGACAAAATGTGACCAGACGTATTAGCAAACGAAAGGTTTAGGTTTTGTAACTTACTGTGGCAAAGAACTACCTGATTTGACAAGAAGGGAGCAGTCAACGGACATAAAAAATGACCACAGACTGCAAGTTTGCAAGTCATAATGGTGCTGCAACAATAACAGACCCTTATAAAACACTTCAGTGTTGTATAGGGTCAAAAATTCAATTCTAAGACTCTAAAGCTGTAAGCTGTTTTCTGCTGTAGAGGCGAGTCTGAAGTCTTGAAATGTGTGACCTGATTGTCCACCTCAAGTCCACTGAACATGTGACACATCTAAGACATGAAAAAAACATATCTAACTACAAAACAGTAAATAGTTAATACACATTCAGGTGTTGAAGTGTATGATGCAAATGCCCAAACAGATTGAGTCATTATAGTTAGGATGTGTACTGAGGTGGAACAGAGGATGATGAGCTGTCATCCTCCCACCTCTTATGTATTTGCATTTTGTAGCTTTTGGCAGAATGTCCTCTCACTGTTCTCTCTATTTTCCCCAACTGCAATTATCTTTGACCTGGTGCCTTATAACAGCGAGGTATACACTCTACCCTGAAAAGCCCAATGTGTTTGATCCCAAAAAACAAATTTATAACCAAAGGACACAAACAGTTCTAAGTCAACCAGAAACTAAATCAGTACTTGATACTTTGTTTTGTTGTGTTGTATTCAGTCAGTAGTCAGAAAATTGTGTGGAGCTATTAAAAATGAATTAATTAAAATAATTGACTGACAGTTTATGTCTGACTGTCTAGCCAGCAAACAAAAATATCTTGTGTTTTTAAAACACTAAAATCACCCTGACTAGAACAATGGCTAGCTCAATATTTACAAATAATTACAAATTAATTAACTGTTAAACAACATCAACATTACATTAAGATTTCAGTTCCTGCAAAGTTATCCATTTAGAAATGTCTACATAATAGTTATATGTTTGCATTTTACATTGGCAGGTATCGTTCAAATTGTTATTGATTTGTTTCAACAAGAAATGACAAAATGTTGTGAAAAGTTGTGACGGCGGCGCCGTCCCATTCCTGTCTGGCCCTTTCCTATTCTTTTCTCCCCGTTTTCCGTTCAGATGTCCCATTACTTTTGTGTGAGACCCTCATTCCCTAGTAGTGTCCCAGTCCCGTTTGTACCACTCCCCGTTAAGCCCTGTCACCTGTCCCTCGTTTTCCCCGGGTTCACCTGTGTCTTGTTTGTCTATAGTATTTAAGCCTCAGCGATCTCTAGGATTGCTGAGGCTTCATTTGTTGTTTGTCATATGTCTGTGTGGCCCAGTCTGGTTTGTGTCTGTCTGTACTTACCTGCTTTGTGTCCTAGGTCCGAGGTCCTGTCCTGGTCTGGTTGTCCCTGGTCCCTGCGTGGCGCCCAGTCGGGGTCTATCCTATTGGATTCTGTGCCCCATTGGTCTGTCTGTCCCCACGTTGGCGTGCGATCGATGTCTATCCTTTATGGATTCTGTCCCCTCCCTGTTAGTATGGTTTTAACTCGCGGTGGCGCACGATCGGCGACAATCCAGTTTGGATCCTGTCCTTTCCCTCGATGGCCCGAGGAGTCGTAATTCCTCCTCTGTGTTTCCAAGGAAGATCCTCGAGTCCTCCTGACTTGGGGATATACCCCTTTTCCCTCGATGGCCGGAGATTGTCTATCCTCGTCCGGTGATTCCGAGGAAGAACCTCGAGTCCCGTGGATGAGTGTCGTTCTCCCGGGCAAATTCCGAGGAGATGTATGTGCCCTTGACTTCGAGCTAGGAAGGCATGGGAGGGCCCCCCCTCTGTCCCCCTCTGTCCTTGGAGGGCCCCCCCTCTGTCCCTGTTCATTGTCCCCTGTCCCTGTTCCTGGTTATTGTTCCCTGTCCCTGTTAGTGGTGGAGGCCCTGTGGCCTCAGTAGGTTTGTGTGGAGCTCGGGTCCCGGACACATGGCAAGTAAGTATTCTGGTTTGTCAGTCTGAACTCCCTGTCTGTCTGCCTGTTTTTCTGTCTCCGGTCCATGTTTCTCCTCTTGGTATTCCCCCCCGGTGTTTTGGGTTTTAGGCTCTGCCTGGTTCCCGGGGTTGTGTTCCCCTCCTTATGCGACATCTGCTCCTCCGAGGTCAGCGAGTCTGTGATCTCATTCCGGAGCGTGTGGCCTAAGACGAGAGCAGGTGTCTGCACCTGTCCCAGTTCCCCCATCCCTGTCTGTTATTGGCCTCGGTCCATGGGGCTCCGGTCGTGCAGGGGTCCCGTTCATGTTTCTCCCGTCCGTGAGGTTTCCGTCCCTGCGGTTCCAGTCCTTGAGGTTCCAGTCCCTGAGGTTCCCATCCATGGGTTCCCGTCCACGTCGTTGGACGGTGGAGCCTAGGATGGTGGAGCCTCAGGAATTAGGAGCTCATGTGGGAGGAGCTTCTGGATGGTGGAACTCGGGACGGGGTTTCTCCAGACTGCGGAGTCCAGGATCATGGTGCCCCTTCTCTGCCCCGTTTTCCCGTCCACTGTGTCCCTGTCCCTCCTGTCCCTGGTCCTGGTTCCAAGTTGTGGTTTGTCAGTTTTCATGGAGTAGTTCAGACCTCATTATGTGACTGTCCTGCATGAGCCTTGTATGTTTGTAGGTTTCTGGGTCTCATGTTTTCTCTAACTCATGTTCTGTATGTTCCCTGTGTACACCCGTGTTCCTCGTGGTTTTCCAGTTTGCTGGTCGGCGTGCCAGCGTTCCCTGTCCTCTTCTGGTTGGCCCCGGCCGTCTGGGTGTTCTCAAGCAGGAGCTCCTGTTTTGTATTGGGTTGTTCGTTTGAGGAGTATCTCTAGGTGTTATTCTGTGTGTGTTCAGTATCTGAGTTGGTTCTGTATATTGGGTTTCAGTTTAAGTATGTGTATTCTGTTTGGTACTGTTTTGTTCATTAAAAGCTTTGCCCCCCCCCCCCCCTTTTTAAGTATCCATTAAATATATGAAATACCTTTGTATTTTATCATTTGAACACTATTTAACAACAGTATTTTATCATTCGAACAAATGATAAAATTAAACACTGGTAAAAGCTGACAAATGCTATGTTCAGCTCAAATGACGGCTTTCTAAAAGGCTCCTGACTGTGTTGCAAGCATCAGCAATTTATTAATGATGTTCATAATTGTTGATTATTGTGTCAGATAAACACATTTCTGGAGTACTTTAATCTGAGGGATTACAATTAAACGATCATCTGACTCATTAGTCAATAAACAGTCAATAATTAATTTACAGAAGACCTCATTAACACATCATAAAACCATGAGGCATAGTGAGTAGTTGCCTTGTGGGCTTGTGTTCTTGAGAAAGACACTTAAACCTCAGTTGCTCCAGGGGGACAGTGCCTGTAACTAATGATTTTAAATTGCTCTGAATAAGATCATCTGCCAAATGACCTTTCTGTATAACATGTGATTAGTGACATTACTCATTCCTTTCTAGTACTATGCAAAAAAAAAATTATTTTACTAAAATATCTAATTTGTGTAAAAATACTAATTCACACTTTGCACAATTAGAAACTTGCCAGGATTTTTTAAACATTTTTCCAATGACATATAAGAATAAATCAATCTAGCATTTGTTTCTGTGATACTATTTTTATAATCAGACCTTAAAAGACGGGCACCTTGTAACAAGTGAATGCAATCTGCAAGCCCTTCATGACATTCTGAGCAAAAACATACAGACCTTACACTCACAAACATTTTAATTCAAGGGATGCTGCTTGCTTTTACGTAGGCCAATGAATGAATTCAGGGCACTCCTGGGCTCTTGTACTGACGAAAGAATAAAACCCAGCAAATTGCCTGAGCAAAGGCCTCTCCCTAACGGCTGGCGGTAAGAGCTGCAGAGGAGGCACTTGAGGAAACGGACAGCCACTTGCCTGACGTCTTCAGTCACAGACCTCTTGTCACTCCGTCAGCGGAGGAGTGCTAGGAGAAGATGGGCCCGCCCCCAAGAGACACATTTATCATGTGATAATCTGCACACCACCTCTGATTAAGCAATCTGCTCGAGCCTCTTGGAAATTGAAACAGAAAACATTGGCCCCCTCCAACGCACTGCCCTCTCTTCTCCCTCCACATTGGGAATTATAAAATGCCTGTCTGAATACGAGCAGTGCCATGCATTAGTGGCTCATGATCAATGTGCCGCTCTCACACAAACACCGTATATTTATGGTACAAACCAGACAGGGAAAGTGCAAGACAGATGAAAGACAATGGAGCTCAGGGCGAAATAGCTTTGCCAGGACAGATCCATCTGTAAAACACACCATTGATTCACCACTTGTGGATGGAGGAATAGATGAAAGCACACAAAAGTCAGAATCCCTTATTATGGCAAATGTTGCAGTGACATTTTATTTATTTATTTATTTATTCATGTATTTATTTCAGAGATCCATTGCTGCTGCTTAGTTTTCTTATTTGTAACTACATATTATGTCAAACTATTGCTACAGCAAACTTTGCCCTGTTACCGCTGGGATGGACACCAGCAACCTGCCTTGACCACAGTTACTAACAAATTGTATAGATAATTTTTCCATATACTGTAACCCCCCACTTTTAGGCATATTGGGAGTCGTGGAATCAGCCTAAAGCAGATTTTTTCTGAGAACCAAACTGATGACTGTACGCGGAAATCCCCACAATAACATTGAAACTGCAGATATTCTCCACATTTTTTTCTTTAGGGATGTCCGGGCCTCATCCCCCATGCCCCCTCATCCCTGTGCTGGGTTGCTAAGTACTGCTCCGCACAAGGACGAGGGGGCATGGCAGACGAGGCCCTGATGTCACAGCTATATTCATGGTAATATATAATTTTTCATGCATTTTAGTGCTAAATTATTAAGACAAATAAAAGTTACATTTTAATATTTACATGAATATTAACATATATTCACCTATATTTCTATATTAAAATTAACTATAAATGTTTTGGTACTGACAAGAGAACACAAAGAAAGTACGTTTCGGGATGCTGAAATACTGCTGTACTCGTAGGCAAGAGGTTTGAAAATAGCCAATCCGAGAACTTTATTTATTTATCCCTACTGCAGATTGGCTGCTGCCCTGTGATGTTGTGGACCAGAATTTCCCCCTTGGAGCATCTCGAATGTTCTGGCGTTTTTCGTTTTGTTGCCCTGTAGTTTTATTTCAGTAAATCAAATGAATGTATTACTGTATTTCCAGATTATACCAAAGACATTGACAGCGCATACCAAAGAAAACAACCCTGTGTCATTTACAGTATAGCCTTTAAAGGGGTACTATTACTTTCTAGCACTGCAGGACTTCAGTGAAAACTGTTCAGGGATCCGGCAGCTTCTCCAAGGCTAATGATTTAAAATTTTAATTTATGTTTTCGGAGCATATTTAGGGTTTACACTATAAAAATAGGTATTTTTAGACATTTTTAACCACGTCACATGTAGTCGTTCACTACATGTGTGTGCTCTTGGAACGTTACCCCCACAACAAGCGATAAATTGCATTTACATGTACACCCATCCACTCTACTGCCATTCAGCCACACATATTCACACGAAAGAAGAGTGTTCTGAAATAAACTAATACGAATATTTTGGCCTGAGCTGCTTTTTGAGTGAGGCATCATACCTGCAGCCAGTCAAAACAGAGGTTGTCTCGGCAGCATCCTGCTATTTCAAATCAAACTATAGTACACATACACAACATAAACTATACAATGTGCCATGATATGCTTTTTACAGTTGCATGGTGTAACATTAAACTGGCTAAAAATAGTTTACCTACATGGAAAAAAGAGAGAAAACTAAAAATGTATGTATAAATATATAAAAGTACATGGGAAAATGTGGTATAAAGTGCTGATATGTGCTGCAGTGAAGCTGAGATGGTTGCGAAGGAAAAGCTAACAATAGAATAAATATTTATATATATCTACAGTATAGTCTGTGTGTATTGACAGGAATGTTAGGAGTATGGGTGTTGTGCAGAGAAATCCAAGGTCTGTATTTATTTATGAATTAATAGCCCTAGGTGTTGTAGAGGACCCAAAAGGGCCTGCAGGAAGAAGCTCCTCCTCATTTTCTCTGGGTTGGCATCGGGAGAAACTGCTTCCCTGACCACAACAGATAGGAATCCATTGTTAGGATGGTTGAGGGCCTTCATTATCTTCTTGACCTTGGACGAGAACGACCATCTGGGGACCAGGGAGTTCAGTTTAGCTAATCATACCACAATCATGCCCTGGGTCATCACTCCATCCTCTGGAGAACATTTTTATACTGCTAGGACCGTTCCGAACCAGTTATGAATTAAATATATTATAGTGAACCAAGTGAACACACCACAGTACAGCACATAGGGCAAAAAAAAATGAAGCAATGGGCAGCTAGTGACACAATGCACGGGGAGAAGTTACTCAAGGATATCTCAGTAGTTCCACTGGGATTCAAACCCACATCCCTCGGATCACAGTACTGCTTTCAAAGTTCCATGTCGTTACAGAGGGCAGCATAAAGCCTCGTGAGTGCCTAATGTGGTAAAGATGCTGCCGGGTTTTTTTTTTTTTTATCTGACAGGACCAAGACCACATTTGAGGATTCCACATTATACCAATTGATATAAAATCCAGCCTAATATCATAAGATCACTTCTGAATAATATCAGATGTATTATTTTTTTATCTGTTGGAAACCTAATGCAGATCTTCTACGCTGTTATAGAAGGAGTTGCAATTTGCATTTTGGTGCAAGTTAGGCTGGCACAAAAATCTGGGCTATATGGTGTCCATGAGGGCCGGTTTAGGAAAAGCTTATCTATGGCATAAGCTTTACAGGGGATCCTCGAGTTATGACACAGATCTGTTCCTTCGACAGTGATGTAACCCAAACTTTGAGAAATTTCCCTTTTCCCTTTCTGTGCCCATGTTTTTTTAATGATTTAACAACAGTGTCACTCATACACCACGTTACTGCGTGTTCTTCCAACGCACACAATCCAACTGCTCATGTTGTCCGTTAGGACGAGGCTAACAGTGTGAATCGAGGGGGAGTGGGAGTGAGCATTGTAAACTTAAAACATCTTTTGTTGCCTTATGGCTGTAATTCAAGGACCCCTGCATCTTGAAGATTGCACATGTCATAGCCAAACTTCAAGACAATGTTCAGGGTCATAGGGGAACTGATTAGAAAGCATAGTGAGGCTCGGCTGAATACAGTGTAAGTGGGGGCAAAAAGAAAGTTGTCAGCTTGGTGATGATCCAATGAGCGAACGTTGTCATGGGTTTGAACCCAACTCCTGGTACTTGCTTTGGTAGGTTAAAACAAGTGCTTGTGAACCCAATGAACTCTAAGTCATAGATTTAAGCCCCCACTTTCTACCATTGTGTCCTTGAACTAGAATCGTAACTCTCAGTTGTCCCTGTAACTAATGATTGTATGTCTGGATAAGAAAATCTGCCAAATGCCATCTTTGTATAACATGTGTTTATTGACATGATTGATTGCTTTCTAGTACATAAATACAAATTTTTTAAAGTTCTATAAGTTTAACCAAAATACCTCATCTGTATAGGACGATTAGAAACTTTTAGAAACGATTAGAAACTGAATTTCCCAGAAATGTTCTACTTGTTTCAATTAAATATGAGTGAAAGATAATTAGTCCCAGGATGCTATTCTCATCATCAGATACTAAAAGACAGACACCTTGTTACAGGTAAAAACTATTTGCCAAATACCACTTTGCTTTACTTTACAAGTGTACTGTAATGCATTACTGGCAGGGTTTTTAAGGGCTTAGTGGTTCTGAGAGAATATTTGGTCATTCTGAACAAATCCCTCATTTTTGAAACTTTACTCAATACAGACTTGTCGGTATGCATCTGGTGCACAAGTGGAAGGGGCTTTCTTCTGTTTAACGAGATCTCACAAAGCATTTGAACTCACTGTTTGAACTAACTGAAAGAACGTCTCCAACTGTGTTTTCATTTGTATGCAGAAACTCAACACTGCAATTAAACCCTTGTCAAATGAACCTCCACAGAGCACTGAGATTAAGACTACAGTTCAAAGAGTGCTTGGAGTTTGCCATATACTTAAATGTCTTAACAAGGATAAAAAAAACAATAAAAAAAAACAGATAATGTAGTGTTTTGATTCAGTAATGGGCACAAACAGATTCACAACAATGCTTTATGATGAATATTAAACACAGTCTATGGTGATGTTTGTTAAAAAGTACACCAGCCATATGGCTGGAGCACACTTGGCCATAAAATCAATTTTATAATTTCAGGGTAGATAAGAATACAGCAATCACAGTAAGTTCCATGCTGTTAACAGCATTCAAAACAAATGAAATGTCTTAACAAATGCACATGTTACACAAAGGTAAGTCTTTAATGAATGCACTCTATAATGCAGCAGAGTGAATTAAAAGCTAAGGATCTCAACAGTATAATGCTTTAGCACATAGCCCTTTAAG
>JBBMFX010054219.1:0-11088 GCA_037832545.1 Rhabdalestes septentrionalis
GTTTGAAGACTGGGTTCCTGTGTTCTTTTGGATTAACGTGCAAGTTTTCTGAGATGCTGTGAAGGGAGCAGTGAATGAAGCAGACTGCACCCTGTAACTCCTCCCACCTACTGCTCTCTGGTCTCTGTGAGGGGGGTGGAGGAGACGACAACAATTATTTTCTTAGCATTACTTTTAAATCTCATATTTTTTTTATTTCAGGCACTGTCCTGTTGGCAGCACTCACTTCGTTTACAGCTGTAGTTTGCTGTTGCCACTCTTTTTGTTGCATTTCTTTTTGTTTGTCAACCCACTACTGTGATCAGCAAACAAAATGTTTTCAACTTCCCCCACAAACCCATCTATTTCGGTCTCAGAGAAATGTATCTTTTTACTTTTCCATTCAGTTAATTTCATTTCTTGTAAAATGAGGATTTGGTGAGGCATTGTGGCCCTCACTGCTTAAATAACATTACAACATGCATTTAAAGCTATTGGATCAAGCATTTGATAACAATACTGCTTGCTACATTGGAGAGTGAGGCTGAGTTTCCTACATATTGGTTCTATTCAGTATGTATACGACCCTGCTGTCCAGGAATATTTGTTTTTAATTTAGTTGGTCCTTCGGGATCTGCTGTATTATGCTTCACTCTTATTACTATATATCCTTGAAAAGGGTTTACACCTAAAACTTAAAAAACTTATGTTGCAGCAATATAGATTTAATGTTTGTTTTGTTACTTAATTTAAAATAAAAAAGAAATGAATATTCATAAGACATGTCATCTGGTAACAAGAGAGCTGTATTGGTCCATTTGTAAATGACTGCAAACACATGCTCTCTCACACACACTCACACCTACACAACCTGCTTAGATGCTGGTATTGAATTGTTCAGTCATTTTGGGGGAGAGTAAACTAGAGCCAATCAATGCAGGGATCAACCCACTCTTTGTGTAGGTCAAGATTCACGGCTCTGGGTCTCCCAAAACCTCACCAAGTGTGGATGTGTTTGTGAATGTGTTTGTGATTTAGCCCACCCTTACTGACAGGCTGAGACACTTTATCAACTAGCCAAGCATGCTGCCTCAATCAACTGTTTGCACAACCACACTAGAGAGTTTTTCATTCAAGCATCCTGTCTGTAATTTCATTCACTCAGTAGGGGCTTTAAATGAATGCTTGGAGTTAATCATGTCCAGAACATTGCTGGAAATGATTGGATTTAAACTACTGTTTTCTTTCTTCTCTAATAGCTTTCTTAGATCTCTTGATTAGCATTTATCCACTCTTTAAACAATACCAGCAATTTTGACCAGACTATTTATGCTTTAATTTGCGTTTAACACTGTTATATGGACTTCAATCTCTCTTCAAAAAATTAAATTAAGAAAATATTCTCAGTTCTCATTATCATTATCACAAAGCCTTCATGTTCCTGGAACTAATACCCAATAGAAGCTTCATGAGACATAACAGCAATAAACATTTCATTCATTGCTGTCTACATTGAAAGCTGAAAAAAGATGTACAAAAAGGACTGTGGGATACCACAATATTGTTTGAAAATCTTAAAACTCTTAACAGAAAATTCTTTTTTTTCATTCAATTTGAAATAGCAAAAACGGCAGTTAAAGAAGAAATTCCCAAATACATTTATATGCCAGTATGGATAGTTTATACATGTCTTGTAAGCATTTTTAATGTGAGGATGATGCATGGTGGGGCGGGGTTTGTGCATGGGTACAGGCTTTTGGTGTGGGCAGTGTTTTTAGGGGGTGGGAGTGTTTGGAACATAGACATATATAGCTGTCAGCACGTACGTTACTGTCAGCACGTCCGCCATTTTGCATGAGGCAAAAACGCCATATAAACTAATACAGGTAAATGAGGAAACTGGGTTTCTGATGAAAAACAAAGACATTTAAAACATACAAAATTTACATACAACAGATTTTGGTGAATGGTTTTAAATACAACTCATGCAATTTAATAATGATGATTAATGCTCTAATAATGCCGATCAGTGAGACAAAAACTTGACCAATGTATGAAAGTTGTAAAATTGTAAAATTTCACCTGCCAGTCTGATATTTCTTTTTACCAGTGAAACAATACATTCCATGACAAAAAGTAAACATTTTATTGTATACAAAATGGCTTAAAAAATAATTTCTGAAAACATCACTCACTCCTCTATCACACACACACATAAACATTGATTATGTTATACCTACCTACATACATACATACTAGGGGTGGGGCCGAATCAGAATACGGTATTTGGAAAGGCAAAAATAACATGTTTTTTACAAATACCGTATTCAGACAAATACTTTAAAATATATATGTATTCGGGAACCCCTTCCCTCTCCCCCGTCAACCCTTGCGTGGTTAGGGCACTCGCCCTGCGATCAGAAAGTCATGGGTCGATCCTGAAGTCCTCTAGGTACCTCTGAGGTACCCTATGTCCCCACACCGCTCCCCGGTACCGTCTCCTCACACTGCTCCCCGGGTGCAGAGATCCGTAGATTACGTAGATTGTTTATATTGCGAATATAATAACAAACGTGAATCCACTGTGTACTCGTATGCAGCTGCATTTCTGGCGCTCAAGTGACCGAGATGTAACCGAGAGAATCCGGTCATTTTTCAAAATAAAATATTTTTCAAAAGAAAATATTTTTCGAATAAAAGATTTTTCAGACTCAGATAATAAAAACGAAAATAATTATTTATTTCTTGGGTGTCCCGGTACCAGTTGAGGGGTTGGGGACCACTGAACTAAAGGCCAGTTTGGGAATTGAACCAGAGGCCGGCATGATGAAGGCGCCTGACAGAGGTGCTGATAAACTGGCTACCAGAAACACTTTCAAGGCTGCAAACCTATAATATGGCTTAAGCAACTTCAGGCAAAGAGGTTATGCATAGTTATTTTCCAAACAAACATGAGAATATGTCACAAACAGAAAGAACAATAGGAACAACACAATAGTCTGCTATTACCAAACAAGAGCTGCATCTATACAGAATTAATGAAACAAGACAAAATGGTGTCCATGGAACCATTCCTGTATTTTTTTTCCCTCTGAACATGACATGTTGACTTTGTTTCAGAGAACTGACATGCATCTATTGCATTTCAGATCTTTCTTAATGAGATTGGGGAGGATGATGACTGTGGTGCAGTTTTAATGCTCTTTGTTCTCCTTGAGTCATTAAAGCCATTTCTGGTTGTCCTGCATCTTCGAGCGACTGTTTTTCTTTTAAAAATATGTTTGTTTGCGAATATATGCAGTTTCTTTAAATGTATAAGTACAATGCAAAGAAACAATGTGTAAACCTGAACTGGATTTAGGCACTGAAAGTAAATGAAATAACAAAAGTGTCTGTTTCCACTAAAATACTGATCAATTCTTGGTAGCTAAAATGTAGTCTCTGGTCAAAAGGCTACCAGTCACTCAGATGAAAATGAAAGCACAGCTATTCTGGACATATTTTGGGTTTAGATTTGGCTCCATCATATAGCAGGGAAAATTAAAGGGATGAACAATTTTTCCTGAGTGGCTTATTCTTCCTTACTTTTTCAAAACTTAAACCATATTTGATGGATCTTCTGTTACAGATTAAATCAAGGAATAATTTTATTTCTTCATTTTTGAATAAAAATGTATGTTTCACTGAGTAAAGCAATATTAATACCATGTCAATACATTTGTTTATTAATCGACTTTCAGAAATACTTTCTGGAATAAAAAAAGCCCAAAAAGTACAACAGGTGTCTGATAATATGGAATTAAAATTCTAACCTTTATATGTATTTTGGTCTAGAACCGTCACTGACTGCATGGCATATCTTACTCCCAACATCTACACATTATTTGGCGTGCAGGGATAATACATATTATTTTGGCAAGGGACAATGAAAGGGGATAAATCTGGGAGGAATGAGATGAGAAAAGAGGTAGGAGGAACTGCGTGTGCGTGTGAGAAAGGGAGGGGAGTGGGTTGGGGAGGTGTCCATGACCATCCAGTGACACAGATCAGTGCCGATAGGCCCTATATAAACACAAAGCATCTGCATTTACAGACCAAAGCGCTCTCCTCAATAAAGAACCTGCTCCTCAAGAGCCATCTTCCACTCATAGAGGTGAGTCTAAAATACACCTTCTTGGGAGGGCTGGGGTTTAACTTTCCTGTGGATTTGTATGTGTTTGCTTGAGTAAATGCAATGAATAATATGCTATGATTTAAAAAAAATCATTTATATTTTGTAATTTTAAGATTTTGTAATAGTAAAAAACGAAATTGTTGAAGACAAATCAAGGCACTAGTTTAGTGAGAAAGTAGTTGGTCAGCAGAATGGCTGTAAGACTTTAAGTAATATTCTTCCAGAATTTAGACAGGAATTGGGCTTGTATTTTCTAATCTTATTGTTTGACATCATGGGAGGTTTCCTCTTTTGCTCCAACCTATCAGAATTATTTGACATTCACTTCAGATTCAGCTTCCTTTTTACAGTTTCATAGCAGTTGTCTTCCTCTGGGATCCACTTTTTCCTTTTGAGTGCTGTAGTATATATATTATTCTATAACACAAAACTTGTAATGTAATTACAGTACAAATCAACCAATATGGCTATAAAACTACAGAAGAGGTGAAATCCATAGCAGTTACATTTAATGTTGAGGTAAAAACATCTTATATACTGACTATATAGACTACTGCACTATATTGTTTGAATGATCTAATAGTGGTGTTATAATTAAAAGGAATAACATAGACAGACAGACAGTTAGACAGACCAATAGACAGATACATAGCTAGATAACTAGATAGATAGAAAGATAGATTGACAGATAGATAGATAGATTCATAGACTGATATTTTCATAGTTATATAGACAAACTCATTGAGTGATTTAGATTGAGCTTGCCTCAATAGAAAGTTCATTACTCCACTCTTTCTTACCCACAGCCCTGAACTCAATGCACCATGCTGCCTGAGACGCTTGCGCTTTTGCTGCCCAGTTCCCGCTCCCGGTGGGGATCAGGGGTCATCATGGTGCTCCTCATCCTGTCAGCCACCGCAGCATGTGTACGCTGTACCACTGTGGAGCATGACCTGCATATCGTCCACAATGTGGACAACAGAAGTAAGTTAACCTTTTTCTCCTCTTTCTTCCAGCAACTGTCCCATCAAAGAGACTAGGGAGATTACCTGCTGCTTTTTAGTCAAAAGTGAATGAAAAATAAATAATGTTAATACAGTCACAGCAATGCCTTAATGACTTAATCTGTAGTTTGCAATATAAGACTAGTAAATGGATGGTTTTGATTTTCAAGGCACAATTTGTCACTTATTTTCTGTAAGGTTGCCTTATTTTACTTTATTTAAGAAGGTTTTATTTAAAATTCAATTATATTGTGACATTGAATAGCTCAGGGGTCACCCACGTGGTGCCAGGTGCCCCAAAGGACCACATGAGTAGCCCACGGACTGTTTCAAAATATAGCACAACTCATCATTGAGCAACGTCTAACGTGTAATTTTATGCTGTTGCCATTCTTCTTTAATCACATTTGTATTTATATCAATTTGAAAATGACAATATCTAAAAAACAGCATTTAAAACATGTTTATTATAAATTAAGTTTAGGTAAACTCTGTACTAGTATATGAAACTGGTAGCCCTTCGTATGGCTCAGTACCCGTGATGTAACTCTCAGTTTCAGAAAGGTTGGTGACCCCTGGAATAGCTTTAATTAACCTCATGTTAACTGTAGAAGAACTGTAACATATCACGTAGTTTCTTTGAAAAAAGTGTTCATGTTGGATTTCTTACCTTGAAAGTCTATTTTCTTTCATTTAGTCATTTAAAGAGTTGATATATATTTAAGACTACAATTTCGTTGACTACAATTTAGTTGTATGTATATAGAATCATCCTGGTTCAGTACAATGATACTAAAGGAATATCTTATCATATGGATATCATTTGGATGGTTCCTGGACAGGAGAATGTAGGACAGAATAATTGAGCAGGCAGTGATGGGATATGAGATCCAACCACAAAAAAACAAACAAAAAAAACCTCCCAGAAAACATATTGATGATGTCCCAACAGGTTACATATATTTATACTGAGGAAAAAATTAAATACTGCAGTTACTAGTCCCAGCTTCAAAAGATACATGCTGGTCATTCCCAACTTCCCAATTCATTAATTTGCAATTTTCAGAGGAAAGCAAATGGGATGAGGGAAAAGTGGATCATGCTCTCTGCTGATCATTGTGTTGTTTTGGTCCCCAGGTCCAGAAATCAACCCATTTTGGTACGTGGGGCGTGGCGTGCGGCCTATCGGTCGCTTTGGTAAGCGGGAGAGTGCGCGTAGTGTGCAGCCTGTGCTTGGTTCTCTAGAGCTGCTGCTCAGTGCGCTCCGGAGTGAGGAGAGCACACGTGGGGCGAGAGGCGCTGGCACTGGATTTGAGCGCGATGATGAGGACTGGCTACCGTGACGTTCACCTCCTTCCCAGACACCAGCTCTTCAGTTCTACATGCCTGCAATTTTACCCCTCTCATTTAACCATGCAGTTTTTCTCCTCCTTGCTGCTGTTTATCCTTCCACAATCTGTTTATTTCACTCAACTGATATGGCATCTTTCTGTACATAAGCAGATGCAGTCTATATTGATAAATAAAGGGGTAAACAAGATCATTTGTGTGGGAAATGCTGTTACATGCACCCAAGATTTCCGAAGCACTCCACAGTGAAAACCAATTTTAAAGCATTTTTTCTGGTTTAACATTTCTACATGATTCTTAATTAAACTGTTGACATGTGAACAAAGTCATTCAGTGTGGTTTAATTTGAAACAGTCAATTCAAGAGAAACTGACCCTTTACAATGGAGGTGACAGGGACCAATGGAGGTGATGGGCTTGACATCATCATACATCAATTTTATTTATTGTGAAAAATGACTAGTGCTGTAGTTCTCAAGACCGGTCTCGAGAATAATGATCTTGGTCTTGTCTTGGTCTCGACTCCATTTGGTCTCGGTCTTGTCTTGGTCTCAGACATAGCGTTTTCGATGGGATGGAAAAAGAGAAAACCGTGCTTGCTTATTTTCTTCATATCGTAGCGTCACTAGAAAGGAATGATACAGGTATGCCGTGAATTAGTGCTTCTCAACCTTTTCAACATTAAGGCCCACATATCTATCACAGCATGTTGCCGAGACCCACTTGGCCACATTAGATGATATTAAATAACCAATTGCGGACCAATGGCCTGTCTTGATTTTAGATTCGCGGCCCAATCAAAAGACCACCAGTGGTCCCCAGCCCAGTGGTTGAGAAACCTGGCTGTAAATAACTATTTATTATTAAAGAACAGGTTACTGTTGGTCGTAACCAGCCTGAAGTAAAACAGAAAAATAACAGAGCCCAACTACTCTCACTTCTCTCATACTCACTCTCTCCCTCAGCCCCACACACGCACACACATGCACGACCCCACGCAGACCCCACCCCCAACCTTCTCAACACAACTCTACACTTTAAAGTTTAAATTAACAGAACACCTACCACTAAACTTTAATGCAGGGTCGATACAGTACAAATTCGTCAAAATCACTGCGAGATCAGCAGAGGAGAAAAATATTTCACTTCTTGTAGTCAGACAGAGCAGGGAGATGAGTGAATCCAAGGGCATCCCCCTCTGATCGAATGGTGATGACACCCAAGAGTGAACTGATCTAATGCTGCAACTGATCTAACATCGGATAGTTCTGTTTTTAGCCATAAGCTGCTCAGTCAGACACCTCATCACCTTCCACTGGCTGTGTAATGAGCTCATTGCATCATAAGCTACATTTACATTGCTAACTCCATATTTCCAGTTATTTTGGTGAGAGTAACTAAAAAGTAATGCAATAGTAGTGTAATGCCTTACATTTTGAATACAGTAATATTCTAATGTAACGAATTACTTTGAAATGAGAGTAACAAGAAATCAATTATGCATTACAGTCATGTAACTTGCCCAACTCTGTTATTCATTATGTGCATCAAAAAAAGTGCAAACGGTCAGATGTCTGCGAAATTCAGCAGTAATTAACTTTGGTTTATAGAACACATAGAGTACATTTGCAAAATGTCCGAGAAACAAGACACATTCTGCTGTTTAACCAGTAATGACACTTTATAATAGTGCCTATTTTCTTTACAGTTGGTCCAAGAAACATGATAGTGATTCTAGCCCTAGTCTGCTTTTGGTCTTGGTCTTGTCTAAAAGGGTCTTGGTCTTGGCTTTGATATCCTCCAATCTCTGCAATGTCTTGGTCTTGGTTTAGGTAGTCTTGACTACAGCACTAAAAATGACCTACATGTTTCTTCTGACTTTTTTTTGTAATGTTGATTATGGAAAAATAATGAAAATTTTGAATTAGTTATCAGCAATGTCAACAAAAACCCAAAAAGACAAAAGCCTCTCTCTAAACTACTGTAAAGCCATGTCTTAATCATCAGGCAATGTCTTCTTAACCATTTCATGAAAGAGCTTCCTGGAGAATCTTTTCGGGTCATTAAACGCTTTGGACATCTTCAAGAATCAAAACCATCCAGATAGACTTTGTTCAAATTATGCAAACATTCTAAAAACTCTTTAAAATACCACTTTAAAAATACAGTGCTTGTAAATTCAACACTTTGCATCAGTCGATTCAGTCATTTTGAATACCAGCAAAGCTGTGGCCAGGTGTCAGTCAGGTATGCAAACTTTATTCTTGTACAGTTTAATGCTTTTTCTCAATCAGAACAAATCTGGCACATTGAAATTAGTCTGAGCACAGTTTCTTCACTTTGGATCTCTTGGTTTTTTTTTCTTCTTCTTTTGCCTTCCTGATAAAACATGACAGCCACAAACGATTGCAGATGCACTGGTGAGAGGGAACACAGTCTCTAGTGCTTTCAGCTTCCTTCTCCTGCGTGAACATAACACAAGCCAGTACAGTCACAGACCCGACCTACAGCAAACAAGACAGTCAATTCTTAATATTATCCTTCTTTTTTTAAAATTAACAAATCTGGAAAGGAAATAGTACTCTTATTCTATTTACTTTTATACAATAGAAAAATACAGGACATAGTAAGACGACCTCTTGACTGTGCTTTTCTCCAGAGAGTTTGTACATCTAATTGAAAGCAGAAACATGCTTTTTATTTGTACACAGACATTGCCACAGACGACATGGAGCAGGACCCATTTGAGATGAGTAGTGGAAAAGCCAAAGTGCCAAACAGTGGTCATATGAAACAGGGCTGGTGAGCTTCTCCAGTTCTGAAGGGCCCAGCACCATTTAGTGAGGTTCCACCTCTGATTCCACTCAAAGGCTAATTGCCAGGGTTAGCAGGTGCATCAGAGGAAGAAAATCACCAAATTGGGTTGAAAGAACCCAAGAGCTTGGAGAATCCTCTTGAAAATGAAAGGTGAAGCAATGCCTCCAAAGAACTACCTTTTCTGATTAACCTTTCAATAGAAATTCTTTAAAAAAGCAATTGCCACTTTAGATGTGTATTTTGGGAAACACACGTCTTCCACCTTCCACATCATGTTCCTACAATTTGAAAATTGGCTGAAAAAGGTTTAGGTTTGCACGTCTTTTCACCGAAGAGCAGCATTCATAAGGATATCTTAAACCTGCATAAGCCTTTTATGACAAATGACAAAAAACTCTGCTTATTTCAGGGAGGTGGAATGACATCAAAACAGCCTTGAAAAAAGACTTAAGAAATATTCTAATACTTTTCTGTCAGTTGTCGTAATGGACTCATGAACACTGCCTTCAATAAAGTGTTATATAACAGTCCATTTCAAGGGGTTAATTTTTTGTGCAATAGAATGTGATTAAATAAATTAATTAAAGTTTCCCATCAAAAACACTGAAAGCTTGACAAATCATTTTTGTTTCTTTTCTGAGACTTAGTGTTATCTCCAATGGGCCAAATGTCCCTCTTCTCTTTCCATATGTTTGGATTCAAATTATCTTATCCAGCTAAATGCAGACTAGAGGCACTGTGATCCAAGCCATGTGAAACATCACATTATGCATGAAATAAAGGGGACAAAGACCAACCAGAGCGGCAAAGGATGGCGCGACAGAACACAAATAAATTGATTACAGATTATGTGGTATCAGGAGATATCATGTATTACAAAGTCTCGGAAACCATTTGTGAATCATTCAGGGGAAAAAATAAACAAATAAAACTCCTGATAAGCCAAAAGAGGATCAGAAGCATCCATATGAGCACTCTGGACTCAATAACCCATTTGAGCGATTTTATCCGATAGTGTTTTCCTGTTCTCAGAACAACAGAAAAGGAGATTGTTGACTTGAAAGTAATCCACCAGCTGTAAAATAAACAAATACTTTTTATAAAGCACTCTCATGGATTTTTCAGTGAAGTGTGTCTGTAACTCTGTATAATTTTAGAGATGGACACCATTGACTGGGGAGCCAACTGTACATTTTACACCTGTACAAACCTTTCCATCTTGTGTCAAGCGCTTTCATTTTAAAATACTGAGGAAAATATGTTTTTTAATGATATTTGTCCCTTAATACTGTCACAATCTGATACTGTCTGGCCTCATACTGCATGAACCAAGTCAACAGCACTCATAAGTAAATTGGAAGCGTGTTCTTGATTTGAGCCAGTTGAAGAAAAAGGTTTTATAATTGACACAGGCACTTGAAGGGTTAAGAGCCTAGCCTAATTTGGACACCTGTGTTGGTAAAAACAACAAAAACAACAACAACAAAAAACAGGTCTACAAACATCTATTTAAACCAAGTGTGTGCGTGTGTGTGTGTGTGTAGGAGGATGCTTGAGTGTGCAGAGAGGGCGGCAGGTCATCTATACTGATCAGGAAATTGCTTCTGGCCCTTTGTAACACACACACACACACACACACACACATACGCACACATGCACACACATGCACACATACACGCACACACACACACACGCACACACACACGCACACTCGCACACACGCACACATACGCATGCACGCACATGCACACACACATGAGATCGG
>JBBMFX010054249.1:0-11087 GCA_037832545.1 Rhabdalestes septentrionalis
CACACACTGCAACATTGGAAGAGCAATTTGCTAGAAATGACAGAACCCTGAATCAGTCATCAGTCTATAATTAGAAGAACAAGTGCTGTTTGTTTTATCAAACAAGACGATCCCAAGCTCAACAACAAGTCCATTACTCCAAAAAATAATGTTTTGGAACAATGTGAAAGACTGAGCTACAGAAATAATTTGGCTGCAGTTGTTGCTGCTTAATGTAGTGCAAATAGTTATTCACTTTCTTTGGTGGGGGTGGGAAATGTATTGCAAAACTTTTTGTGTTTTATATTTCTTGGTATACTGCTTAACATTTTACATTTTGTAGAAGGTCTGGAACCATTTAGTGTGACAAATATGCAAAAATATGAAGGACTGTACACACACACACACACACACACACACACACGTAAGTGAAAACTCTACCATGACTCAAGCCCCTGCACCAATGCCCACATCTTTTAAACATTGCACTGTCATCGGTGGCTGATTTCCTGCTCAGTCATTAAGGCAGCAGTACAGACGCATTATTTATGGAACCTCTTCTAATTAGCCTAGAGATTCGTACACAAATAAACACTTACAAAATGTTCTGTCTCTCCCCAGTTCTGGAGTTGATTGTCCAATCTAACATCTCACATCCCACTCATATAATTTATAATTTGTGCACAGTTATTCTGACGATTGTGCTAACTTATCAAGCTGGCAGCCCATATTCATAACATTTTATTTTTTATTTTAGCAAACTTTAAGCTAAAGAATTGTTTAGACAGTGTGTCAACTCTGGTTTTCTTCTACTTTGAATCCAAAACTGTGAATAACCACAAGAAATAGACATGCAGCCCTCCTACACATTCATCAGTGGTCGCTTGTGTGGGTATTTTTGAGTGGTGAACTGTTCTACCATGCAGTTACTGTCAGTGTCAGTAATGCAGAGAATGGCCCACCACACAAATAGTACTTGGTCAGTAGTGGTTCTGTAGTCAGAAACTAACCAATGATGAATGGTGTAGATAAATAGTGGCTGGACACAGTAGGACTATACCTATAGTATATGGACATACTGGTTACAGGGTTTGGGCTAGTCTCCTTGCCTCCAGTTGAGGGCAATCGTAATGCTTCAGTATAGTATAGTATAAGACATTTGGACAATGTAAGCTTTGTGAACACTGTTGAAGAACCTTTTCTATTCCAGCATGACTCTGCCCCAGTGCACAAAACAAGGTCCATAAAGACATGACTGGATGAAATAGTGGTGAGGGAACTTGACTGGCCACACACAGCCCTGACCTCAACCACATCCAGCACCTTTGGGATGAACTAGAACGGAGATTGTGAGCCAGGCCTTGTAGTTTAACATGTGTGTCTTGCCTCATAAATGCTCTACAGAATGAATGGCCACAAATTCCCATAGAAACTCCGGAATATTGTGGAAAGCCTTCCAAGAAGAGAGGAAGCTGTTATAATGACAAAGTGGGACCAACTCTATATTAAAGTCTGTGTATTTTAATGCAATGTCCCTGTTGTGTAATGGGCACAATTCTTTTGTCCATAGGTTTTAAATTGTATACAGCGTGTATATTAAGTTATTGCTGTCTTTTTAGGTACACCCACCTCGTAACTACGTTCACTGTTTATTTGACAAGTTCCCCTGTCCATATAAGTGCACCTCATACAGGCAGTTCTGACTTTAATCCACCTGTTCCTCTGCTCATCTGACCCCCACAGGACCAGCAGTGAGCAGGTATTATTTGGGTGGTAGATTATTTTCAGCACAGCAGTGACACGGACTTGCCAGGGGCGTGTTAGTGTATGTGTGTGGGTGTGTGCAGAACAGAGTGGATCACACACACCAGTTTTTTCAAACACTCAGTCCACTTATTGTCCACTTTATTAGATGCATCTAACCTGTTGGTCCACTTTGCAGAAGTTATTGATGATTCAGTTCATCTAAAGTTACAGATTGTGTTAGTCATCCTATGGTCCTTCATTAGTGGTCAGATTCTGGCAACAAGGCACTGTTGCCTGGATATTTTTGGTTTGTGGACTACTCCAATTATTTTAAACAAACTGAGGTGTTTAAAAACTTCAGCTGCGCTCCTGTGTGTTATCCATTCTATCAGCACACATTAATCTTCCACTACCAAGTCAGTATCACTGCTGTACTGAATGATCCTCCATCCAAATGATATATAATTAGTGGTCCTGTGCCAGTCCTGACCATGTCTGAATATTGTAAAGGGGGTCATGTTTTTTGACTGTATTCGAATAACAAATGATAATTACAGAGGAAACATTCTCAGACTTGTGATTTTGTTCGGATAGAGAAGGGTATGTTTTATTATTGATCACAGAACCCTTCTAGATTAGAAACTGCCCAATTTACTGTAGACAGTGTAGGCGTCAACACTAAGTGAAGTTGGTGTGTGGAGGTGTAATGGAAGGGCTATGTGCCCAGATGAGGTTCCACTAACTCCATCCCCCAGAGAGCACAACAGGCCAGGCTGCCATTCCTCTGGGAACTGGTCTGCTCAGAAAAGCCCCATGGAAAATGCAGTGTTTTCATAACATAGTCTAACGAGCTGGTTATGTTATGCAAAAACTGCAAAAATCAAATGGGGAGCATAAATTAGGAGCCAGATGGGTTTTGTTCTTGTATTAATGAGAAAAAGTCCCTGAGATGTATTATATGTGAGTTTATATTCTGTAATTAAAAAGAAACAGCTGTCTTTCTTCTCTCCAAATAGTTCTTTTATTTTTTTGTTTTTTTGTTTTTTTGTTAACTCTCTTAACAATAAGAATTAAAACCACAAATATTCACTGATTTGTCTCAGCTCTGTGGTCTGTTGTTTTTGTAAGGAAAGAGAAAGAGGTGTGTTGAAGAAGCCAAAGAAAAATTGAAAGAGAAGGAAATGGTGAATGGTGGAGAAAAAGGGAATAAAAAGAGCAAAATAAAATATGACATCTAAATAAATTCAATAAAAATATGCACTCAATATGAAAACAACGTGCCATATACATAAATAGTGGTTAGAAGTATATTACAGCACTTAATAAAGATCAGTAGTGTAAAAGCAGTTTTGATGATATTCATGTGGTAAGACTACAGTATACAACCGTGATCTCAGACTGTCTGGCCGACATCTCCTCATGGATGGCGGCCCACCACCTCAAACTGAACCCCAGCAAGACTGAGCTCCTCTTCATTCAAAGGAGCCCGTCACCAAGCCATGATCTCACGGTTTCTTTTGAGAACTCAGTTATCGCCTCTTCTAAGAAGGTAAGAAATCTTGGTGTTACTTTTGATGAAGATCTGTCTTTCTCACCACAGGTAGATCAGATCTCCAAAACATGCAGATACCTTCTTTACAACATCAGAAGAATCTGATTCTTCCTCACTACAAAAACTACGCAGATTCTAGTCCAGTCTCTTGTCATCTCAAAACTGGACTACTGCAACTCTCTACTGGCTGGACTTCCTCAGAAGGTAACTAAATCACTTCAGGTTATTCAGAATGCAGCTGCAAGACTAGTCTTCAATGTTCCTAAGCTCACTCACACCACACCCTTATTACTGATATGGCAACTGCTTATCTGTGTATAAGTTGCGGTTAGTGGGGGCGAAGGGGTTTGGGGTTGGTTACTGTGTATATAAAATTTAGCAAACTAAACAAGTCTCCATTTTCCAAGCAGGTTAACTACAGATTTGGCAATTCTAAACTTCCTAATTACTGACCGAACATTGGAAACAGGCCTGTAGCTATTATTATAACAATTGTTTGATTTATGAAGGTCACCACACATTGTCTGATTTCATTAGCATGTTCTCTACACATGCCCATGTTATTAATTAAGTGGCTGACTCGAGCTAATTAAAATTTTATTAAATAGTGACCACTACAAAAATGTATGCATGTGTCAGACTACTCAAAAATAGCTGCTATGAAAGATCAAATCTACACGCGTCATCAAATTGGTCCTTACTTTTGCTGCCTCAAGAATTTTTCCCAAGCTGTAAGACTAGGCCTGTTATGCCTTGGGCTAAGTAAGCATATTCAAATCCAAACAGTCTGATGGCTTTTTTGTGTTTCTCCAAATCACATTGTTTGAAATTTTAAATTGTGCTGATTTTAGCCCATGATACATTGTTCTCTCTATTTGTTTTTCAAGTGCATATACCACAGGTTTCACTAAGCACCTGTTCTGTTTTGCTGCCGAATCAGACTTGTTGAAGCTAAATTCATCTTTTCACGAATAAAGAAATTAAGGGTCCAGAACCAATGAATGAATCTGCCGCTGATTAAATTTTTTTTTTCATCAACATTGTTTTCCAGTACGGTTAATGTAGAAAATGTTAACATATCTAGAAGGTTTATGGCTAGTAAAGGCTAGTCCACATTCTAGACATGCCTAACAGTGTATGTGTGCGTTCACCTTCTGGCATGTGAATATTTTATAGAAAGCATTGCTTCCTTTTCTTCTGCAGCGCTACAGCCCCTGTCTCCAACCTCTGTGCATTCCTTTAAGCCATAAACAGAGGATGTGATGGCCACGAGTGTCGTATTCATCATCGCCGACCCTCTGTGCTTGGGGTGGGGTGGGGGGCACTGCGGCTGCTAAATATAAAACTGCATATTCACACAGTCCGCTGAGCAAAATGGAGCTCATTACAGTGCAGAAAACAAAAAGCACTCTGCCGTTTCGCTAAGCATTGCATGGGGTAAAAAGAGATTGAAAGCGACTTTAACTAATAGGCATCCACATCCACATCCGTGTTAGCGGTGATAGTAGCCTAATGGTAGTGATAATATTAGCACTGGAAGTGCGGCAGTCAGTGTGAGGTTTCGGCTGTGGCGTGATGAATGAGAATTGGAGGAGGGGGTGGTGGGAGGTGGTAAAATTCAGATTGCCTGCGCCTTATCTGGCAGCCTCAGTTTGGATTGCCTTTACGAACCGAGTTCCAATGAGTTTAGAGTTGTGCGTCTGCAGCCAAGTTGGGAATGGTTTCTATGGGTGGTTTTGTGCGGCTTTTGTTATGTGTATTATTGTGATAATGTGCTTGCATATTTCTTATCTCTTCTGTTTTCTAAGTCACATTGCTAATGCCAGCAGCCAAGCCAAAGAAATCCCCCATTACCAATTATTTCACCCCCAAGACTAACAAAACCAACTTAATGTACTGAGGGAAGGCCTGAAGACTGTTTCAAAATGGACAATGTATTTTCATTGTGGTATGATTATGAAGGTGTCAATCTACTTTTTGCTACCTTGTTAAAATGGTTCTCAACCAACAAGGGATGCAGGATGGAATGAAGAGAATGTTTTGAGTATTTTGAGATGACACCTAACATATATATGTATAGATAGATGATTGATGATTGGTTGATTGATTGATTGATTGATTGATTTACTAACCAGTGTGTGTGATGATGTTGAACACAGTAGGAGCAGGAGCCATTCAGACATATGTTATGTTGGTGTACAATGTTGGGGTAGTTACTCACTAAAAGTACTCCATTACAGATTTATAATTATTTTTTCTCTAAAAGTAATTACATTGTTGATTACTTCCTGTGGGAAATCTTATTACTTCATTTCTGCATTTCCCTCTATAACCCATGCATGTCTGTACCCACTGGAAAAACATGGGAAGGATAATAGTCCTTTTAGTACCTTATTTAGAAATACACAGTCAACCGCAGTTAATATTGTGTAAAAAGCATGTTACTCTGATCAGACGGCCAGTTATTGTTGAATAAAATTATTTAAACTACAGCTGCCTTGGAACACAAGTTCTCTTTTTGCATGATAACCTAAAATATATACACACAATTTGTGCAGTCAGCTTTTACATTCACTTCCAAATTATGTACAAGGACTGGCACACTGTTTTTAAAAAGAGGTGAAGAAGTTTGTTCTAGAACTCAATTTCATTTCCTCAAACTTTGTTGTTTAGTCAAGTGTTCCGCTAGCTGGTAATTTTGGTATTTTAACCCGAGAGAGGAAAACAATTCTACAATCTTTATCACACAGTTTCAGCGCAGGTCAGTATTCTTACTACTGTGTGACGCTGCCATGCTCAGGGGCAGGGCAGTGGTGTGTGCTTTGTCCACTTGGGCTCCTGACCATGGCTGGCTTTGGCATTGCTGAGGCCTAAAGATAAGATAAGATCAGATATGCTTTATTGTCATTGTACTGAAGCAGGATGCCACTCATTCAGTGCAAATGTAGGGGCTACTTAACGGTGCAAACAAGTACAGAAAGTGAACATAGTTTTCTCATGAGTATTAATGAAGCCATCACAATATAAACTCTAATCAAAATATGTGTTGCCATCACACAATATAAGCCGTAACTGGTGACTGAGGGACAGCAGGAGAGAAATAATGAGTTGATTCCTCATCGATTTTCTTTGCAAAGCGTTTGAGACAGGTTGAAATGCTGTGAGAAGGGGAAAGTCCCTAACTCTAACCCCAACAGTCACCAGTTAACACGGATACTGGTGGTGTTATGCACTGTGTGCTAAAATATATAGGGTAGTGAATCGTTAACCTAGCATGAAGAAAAGCCTAAAGTGTGGTCGCAGCGCAGTTTTTGAATTGATTTTATGTCATGATGCCTGCATGAATAGTCGTAAGATCAGGTTGTTAGATGTCTTTCAATGAGGGGAGTCGGCAGCTGATGATTTCTGTCTGACTCTGTGCAGTGGGAGAACCATACTGAGATAGAGTAAGTCAGTATGCTATGGATGGTGGAGTGGTAGAAGGTCATCAGCAGCTTCTCACTGTTCTTCCTGAGCATTCTCAGGAAGTGCAGACGCTGTGCACCTCCTTTACACAGTCACCCTTGAAGTGGAGGAGGGGTGGATCTGCCCTGTGCATCCTAAATTCCAGGAAGATGACTTTGGATTTTTCACTGTTCAGAGCCAGATGGTTTCCACTCAGACAGCCTCAGGACCTCGTCCCTATAGGCCTCGTCTCAGTACCCCATAACTATAGGCAGACTCATCTCCACCCGAGATCAGCCCCACCAGTGTTGTCTCATCAGCAGACTTAACTATCGTGTTGCTGATGTGGGCAGGTCTGCAGTCAGAGGTGTATAACGTGAACAGCAGTGGGCTCAGCACACACCCTTGTGGGAGCCTGTGCTCTGTGTCCAAGTGGAGCAGAGGTAGGGTTCCAGTCTTACTGTCTGGTGCCTTTGCGTAAACTCACGGTTCCTTGATGGTGATGATGACTATACCATTTGGGAGCCCCCATATTTTATTCAGCAAGGAAAAAGAAACATTTTGAGTTGGATGTTTTACAATGTGATAGAGGTGAGACATTAAGAATATCGCTTGGTAGGGTAGGTAGGACTACAATGTAACAGTCATTGGCTTACATGATGATGTAGAAATTTAGACATGAATTGATTACCAGCTTGTTCTACCATTCCCATGTGACATCAAATAATGCATTGGCTGGTGATATATCACAACATGAAACATACTGTATTAGCACTGTTTATGCTTGATTGACCTTTAAAGGTAACTCCCTTGTGGACTCAGATATAAACAAGATACACACACACACACACCATAAACTGAGAAGCAGGGAGTGGCAATACATTTGTTTAGGGGGTGTTTGCTTCACCCTATTTCAGTTTGTTGCTGTGCCCTCATTCCCTGACACTGCAGTTGTTGGGTTATCAGTTCACATGGCAACTAATTAACTCATGAGTTAGAGCCAGTGCAACCTTCCAGCACTGTTTGTAAATTCCCAAGGAGCCAGCGCTACGCCTGAAAGGAATCAGACAGCAATCATGCATATTTATGATAGGACCGCTGCACTTTTCAATGCAATCCAAAGAGACAACACGGTCAGAGATCAGGAGGCAGTTCAGCCCTTTCTCTGCCTGTCATGGCAGCAAGCTAAAGACAATTAATGGTAGCAGCAGCCGGGCATGTTGAGTCCTTATGGCCCATCCGGTGTTTGACAGCTTGACGGACAGAACTGTCTGTCCCCTGAAGTGTCCCCTTGTAACCCTGTCATACCTGTAAGAAACAGTGGAGCGAAAGTACAGGTGCTACATTCAGTGAGCTTTGATGCAACTGCAGAATGAGACTAATGCACCTAAATTTAACATATAATTTCCTAAGATTTCAACTTGTCATATAAATTAAGTGCACACTCTCCAGGCACATAGTTTAAAACTAAAGACAAAACAGAAAATGACAGTGAGTGGCGAAGACATAATGATGTTCATAAAAAAAGTTATTTTAGGTGTTATCCTGAGAAAATATAGTCTGCTGAATGTGCGGCATTGCAGCATGCTTTCCATTATATCCTCTCACATATTTTCATCTGGTCTGGAAAGTTTAAGCAGTAAACATTCCCTCAGCACATGTTTGAGGCTTGTGCCTCTGTGTAGCTGTTGCTATTATTGAATAAAGTCTCTCAGCAATGTCTTTTGAAATCCTAATGCAAATTTACAGCTGATTCAAGAAGAATTAAAAAGGAAAATCAGTACTTAACACAAGTTGCTCAAGTTTGAGTAAACTGAGCAGAATCTACAATCAGCTAACTGTTTTGTGTGTTTGTGTGGCCTTCCATCAAAGTCATACTGTGGAGACAGAGAAGTCCATAAACTTTGCTTTGCTTTTTATAACATGCGCCTGAAACTGACTCACATTGTAGTACATAGGGCCCACAGAGCCTGTCAGATCTCTGAAAACGTGTTTTGTTAATGATCAAATGGTTCAATAAAAAAACAGTGATTAACCTCAGCTAATGAGTGCTGTTTCTAAAATGTAAAACTAGTTGATATATGTGAACTATGTAAGGAATATGTAAAATAATGTCCTACATTGGCAAGTAAATAATTCTACTCATTTTTGATTATATTTTTGATTATATTTCTACTCCTGGTATGATGTTAAACTGCATTTGACCCAACAAGCAGTCTTCCAACTTGCTGGGAGAAAATATTGGGGTTTGTTGGCAGCATTGGCACTGAAGCCACCATAAAAAACATAAATGTGAGACAACAGTGAGTACCTGAAGCTGCTCTCTGAGGGAGTAGCCCTGCTACAGTCTTACATAGGAAGGTTGCATGCACTATGGAGGGGACGAGGGAACGCCCTTAACATCCGCATCCCTGGAGGAGCTGAAACTGCTGGAGAGCTAGTAGGGTCAAATCTGTTTGGAAGCAAAACTGGTGTTGTGGTGAGGCACCGCACGCTGCCCGGCAGCACGTGGCTCCTAACCTGTGGAGGCCCATCCGGAACATCTTGTCCCTCTGGTGTGATGGCCATCTATCCCTGCTGTCAAAAAAGCTTTGTATGCTCAGCATTTCATTAGCAACACTCCCTGTGGTACAGAGACCATGGAAAGGCCAGTCCTCCATAGTTGGGAACACCTAAAATTGGGCTGTGGTGCTTCTTCTGGTGTTTAATGTCACCCCTATCATGAGCCTCAGATTTGAGCCCAATTTGGCTGTCCTGTCTGTTGTCTCTGTGTATGCTACAACCAGGGTGACTAATGTCTAAATGAGAGGGACCTTAATTCACAACTTTGCTTGACAGTTGATGGTTTTCCAATACAGGTTGTTTGGCAAAAGAGACTTATTACATTTTTGGGCCAGATGCTGAAATTTCCTGTGCAACTGCAAAGTCTACGGAAGTGTGAATTTGTGATTTTTTTTACTGCCCACACAAAAACAGTGAAGAATTTAACAAAATTGTCCAAGTGCTACTGTCTGTTTGGGCTGAAGATTAATTAGTGCAAGTTTTCAATGATTTAAAAAAATGTAGCTTTAACCCTATGAGAAATGTAAACTTGTACCAGGCTATCACTAACATGTTGGGGCAGGTATTCCTCGCAACAGCCAAAGGATACTGAGACAAGAACAAAAAATTCAAACATGTTTAAAAATAATAAAAGGCCACAATAGCTCTGACAGATATATCTGATGGTATGACTAGATGGACATGATTTTGTGACTACAACCTGAGGGTAGGGGTGTTATCTGGGTCGAACATCTACAGGTTGGTGGTGAGGCTGTCCTCTTTGTGTTGTAAGCAATCTTTGCCTTTAGACAGACTATGCTGATCTAAAAAAGGGAATCATGGCAGGGTCCTTGTTCACAGTAGGATCTGTGACTATTTCTGGCTTTACATCTAAGAAGTCTATCATCTGCCACGTCCTAGCACTCATGGTCCTCATCAAGTGCAAACATTGGCAAGGCTTTTGTGTGGCTAATGTTGATTTTCACAAAATGTTCAACTCAGTTGTTCAAATTGCCCTGTAGGACATCCAGAGACTTTGTGTCCAGTCTATATTTTTGTAAGGTGTGTGCTCCAGGACTGTGTTGTTCCCAGAGGATTCTGGATTTCCTACAGAATATGTCCTAGCTCCTACTCTGTGTCTTTGTTCCTACTCTGGACTTCTCAACCAGTTTCAACCCGATCTCATGACTTTTTGTGCAAATATCATGTTATACAATATAATCAAAATACATGCTGCATTCATGCTTTAGGGATATTATAGTTAGGGTTAGGGTTAGGTTTAAGGTTAGGGTTAGGGTCAGGGTTAAGGTGAGGGTGATGGATAGAGTAAGGGTTAGGGTTAGGGTTAGGGTTAGGGTTAGGGTTGAGTTTAGGATTAGGCTTATTGTGAAGGTGAGGGTTAGAGTTAGGGTCAGGGCTAGGGTTAAGGTTAAAGTTAGCGACTTTCTCCGTCTCACTGCATTTCAACTCGTTTCAACCGTTTTGCAAACATATACAATACGGAATCAACACATTATTTCTCTCCTACTGTCCCAGTTCAACAGTTTCTGCTAAAACTGACAATGTTTTGTAGTGTGCATTAAAATGCATAGAGTAGTGAAGCACTGTCCTAGCATGAAAAAATGCCCTAAAGCATGATTGTACCTTGTACTTTGATTACATTTTGATGATGCTTCACGAAAACATCATGGCTTCGAGAGACTGGGCTGCTCAGATTACAAGAGCACCAAACTAGTGTTAATTTTGTCACCTATTTTTAATTTCATCTTAGTCTTAGTCTTGTGACGAAATGTGCTTTTTAGTCTTAGTCATATTTAGTCATTGA
>JBBMFX010054268.1:0-11087 GCA_037832545.1 Rhabdalestes septentrionalis
GCAGTTGCTATAAAACCAATGTTTGAAGGCAACCAAACAGGTTTTAGAGGCACAAAAGTTTGTGTTTTTAAAAATGTAAAAAACCCACAAGTAACCAAAAGAACACACAGTTATTTTTCACTGCTGTGTAGCAGTAATTCAGACTGGCATGACTTTCTGAAAAAGTGGATGTACAGAAAAAACAAATCCACAAAATAAATGCAATTATTTTGCACTAATGATGGCTGCCAACAATGTTGTAGATATCAAGAAGAGCACTATCAGCCACAGTTGCCATCAAACGTGCTCTTGGGGGTGGTGATGTTACAGTGTCTAGTCATATAAAGATCTGCCCTACACTGTGAATGGTGCGGTGACTAGCCCGTACTACCTGAACAACATTATTAACCAACTCATTGTCACAGTGCATGAACAATACAGGCCTAATTTCACCTCCATGGATGACAATGCTTCAGCTCATTGAGGTCATATCATTAGGGATTGGCTGCTGGAGACCGGTGTACCTCAAATGGAGTGCCCATAGTAGTTCGCTTCTTAGTCTGAAAGATACACAGGAAAGGTTGGTCTGTGACTTTGGCAGACTAAATATAGTTGGAAGAATCATTATCAGTATGACAGGTAAATCCATCCCTTTGTCGTTTACAACATTTTCCATGCACTTCCTGACTGTTCATGCAACCTTTCGTAAAGGATAAATGATGGACACAGGTTTTTGGTGGTACACTTATGTTGTTCATGCTGAGGCTTGCTTGAAAGAGTGGAAGAGCATGTTCAGCAGTATCCACATAAAGTAACATACTTTTCAATATTGATTTAATATTTAAAAGTTTGAAAAGCTGTTGCCATTTTAAAAGTGCTATCATGTATATGCAATAATAACACACTGCGGAGGTTAAATGAAAGCAACCATTCTGTCATATGTAAACACACCACAGCAGTGTGAACGGCATAAAATTCTTCTGGCAAGCAGTGTGTGAGGCGGTACTGTCGTGACTCGAGGGGGAAGGGAAGAACGCACGAAGACCAGAAGTAATGCTCAGCTCTTTTATTCAGAGACTCAAGATACAGTTTTCCTTTCTCTTCTCGGCACACACTGGTGCCCTCAAACACAAACACAAAACAAAAACTCAAAACTGAAGTCAATTGAATTCCGTGCCCCGGTTCACTTGAACGTGAGCTCGCAGGCTTGCTCTGCTCAGCCTTCCTGGGAGTTTGCTTCTTAGTCTGAAATATACACAGGAGAGGTTATTCTGTGACTTTGGAGACTCACATCACCAGCCAGAATTCTACCGGACAACTCAGCAGCTCCTTTCCGACCTGGCATCCTGCCTGGTGCTAAACAGCGAGAGGGGCGACCCCGGTGAGAAGGGGCGGGGCGCTCCGGCCTGATATGATGGAAGTCTTCAATGAATTCTTGACTCAGGATGTCTTGGGCCGGAACCCAGCTATTCTCTTCGGGGCCATAGCCCTCACAATTCACCAAATATTGGAGGCCTACTTGTCGCCTCTGGGAGTCCAAAAACCGACTTACACAACAGGCTGGGGCTCCCTCAATCTCGACTACTCTGGAGAGAGTGGGTTCCACCTCTGCCTGGTCCAGCAATCCAGCCTTTGCAGGTTTCAAACATGTAACATGGAAGACAGGATGAACTTTCATATGGGAAGGTAATCGTAATTTAAATGTGACAGGGTTTATATGAGCCGTGATTTCAAAAGGTCCTAGGAATCTAGGAGACAACTTACCGGATGGTGCATTCCATTTGAAGTCCCTGGCCGTGAGCCAGACTCTGTCTCCGACTCTATACACGGACACCTCCCTCCGGCGCGATCGGCTACTCTCTGAAATCAGCAAACTGCTCTGGTGATCGTGGTGTGTGCCCGCTCCCACACCGGCTCCGCACCATGGAGCCAGTTATCCACCTCCTGAATATCGGAGGTTGCACCGTCCCATGGGCACAGAGGGGGCTGTCGCCCCATTACACACTCTAAGGACGTTAGACCAGTCGCGGAGCAGGTTCTGGGTATACCCCGTCCAGCCGAGGAACTCTGCCCAGCTGTGCTGCTGCCCATGGCAATGACCCGGAGGAACCTGCTCACTTCCTGAAAGGATCGTTCAGCCTGACCATTGGATTCTGGATGGTATCCAGAGGTCAGGTTGACAGTTGCCCCCAGATTATTAAAAAAAGCTTTCCATACCCTGGAGATAAACTGGGGACCTCTATCTGACAGGATGTCCTCCAGGATGCTATAGCACAGAAACACCACCCGAAAGAGTGCCTCGGTATTAGAAGGTATTTGACTCTACTACGATCTACTACAACAACCATTATTACTGTGTTCCCCTGGGATACTGGGAAGTCCGTGATAAAGTCCACGGCCTCGGCGGGATATGATGGAGCATTAATTCCCCGGCAGGGTACTGGTGTTTTAGACACGGCGGACACAGAACAGGATTTTAAGGCCTGTTCTACTTCTCTCCTTAGCGTTGACCACCGATACTTATGTCTCAGAATTTCTACGGTGTGATGGACGTCTGGGTGCCCAGTGGCAGTGAGATTGTGAGCCCTGTTACTAACATTTGTGCGCAACGCAGCAGGCATGAAACCCCAACCTTGAGGAGTCTCTTGGGGAATCGACTCTCTGCGATTGATTCTTTCTATTTCTGAATCTATTTCCCATCGAATGGGCACTACTATTCTTTCTCTAGGGACGATTGGCTTCTCTTTGATTTGCTCCTCGGGCAAGGTATAACACCGTGATAATGCATCGGCCGTAGCATTTTTTGACCTGGGGCGATGGGTGAACTCATAATTAAATCTACTCAAAAATAAAGCCCATCACACCTGCCTGAAACAAAGACCCGTTGCCTGCCGGATGTATTTAAGATTACGATGATCTGTGAATATCTTAAAAGGGAGCCAAACCCCCTCCAACCAATGCTGTCACTCATCTAAAGCCACTTTGATGGCCAGCAGTTCGCGATTCGCAATGTCATAATTTTGCTCCGCGTCAAACAGCCATGTTAAAAGGTTCAAATGGCAGCCATGCCACTGGTGTAAAACTGAGTGTTTTGGGTTTACTTTTTAGTAGGTTGGTGAGCGGTGCTGCCTCAGGACTAAAATTCCGGATGAAAATTTGCAAAGCCTAGGAATCTTTGCAGCTTGCTTATGGTTGTGGGCTCGGGCCACTCGGTCACCACCTTCACCTTGTTTCCCTCCATCGCTTGCCCTCCAGGCCCTATGTGATACCCCATGAACTACAACTTTTTCACGTGGAACTCATATTTCTCAGCTTTAACATACAGTTGGTGTTTCAGGAGACGACGGAAGACCGCTCAAACATGCCCCACGCGCTCCCAGGCATTTTTCAAGAAGACCAGTATTTCATCGAAATACACGATGACAAAATGATTTCAAAGGTCCCGAAATACAACGCTCATAAATGCCTGGAAGCACTTATTACTTGGTAACAGTAATGCCCGGAGATGGTACTAAAGGCGGTATTCCATTTGTCCCCTGCCCTGATTCGAACTAAGTTATATGCACTGCGCAAATCTAACTTAGTAAAGAGCTGTGCTCCCAGGAGCTGTACCATGGCCGGAGGGATGAGGGGTAGGGGGTGTGAGTATTTTATGGTGACTGCATTTAGCCCTCTATAAACAATACATGGCTGTAACCCCCCGTCCTTCTCAATAACGAAGAAGCTGGCCGACGTGGGTGAATGAGAATATACCCCTGCATGAGCGCCTCTAATATATTCTTCCATGGCCCGTGTCTCCTTTTCAGAGAGCGGGTAGATGCGAGACCAAGGCAGCTCCTTCCCCGGCAGCAAGTCGATTCGACAGTCCCAGGGTCGGTGTGGAGGGAGACAAGATCACGGTAATGTGCTGGCACTTCCACTGGAGTCTCAGCTTTAGGGCTCTCGATAGAAGTGCCCGCGACACCTCGGGCTTGATGCAGGTTACAGTGAGACCCCCATTTCAGCACCCTCGCCTTACACCAATCCAACACTGGGCTATGTTTTCGGGTAGCCCAAGGATCAAAAGGGGAGAAGAAAGCTCCAGCACATGGAACCGCAAACTCTCCTCATGTTCGGGGGCCATCCGGATCAGAGAGGGAGAGGGCCTCCACTGCACAGCCTTTTGCCCTAACATTTTTCCGTCCAGCGCATGCACCGGGACAGAGTCACCCAGCTTCTCGACTGGGAGTCCCAAGGAACTCACCCTCCCTCTGGACACAAAGTTCCCAGCCAAATCTACTAAATAAAACACCATATTAGATACATTATTGACACAAATTTCAACTTTAACAAATTTCAATTTAAACGAAAGTGTCTGACTTGCCCTTAAACAGCAGGGGGCATATGGCCACCAGGTGACTTTTCCCCCACAGTACAGACATAACCCCTGGGTCATCCTCCGTCTCAGTTCCTGCACCAACAGTCTTTGGGAACCAACCTCCATTGGCTCTGACTTGAGCATGACAGATGTGGAGGCTGGAGGATAAGCGCGTCTGTTGGAACTGTGAACCCCTCTGGAACTGGCGCTGGGCTGTCTCGCCTTCTGGTTTTGGTCCAGGTGGATGCTCAAGTTGATAAGCTGGTCGAGGGACATCCCCTCGTCACAACACACCAGCTCCTATTGTAACTCCGCATTGAGACCCTTCCTGTAGACCGCGATCAGTGCGGGGTCATTCCACCCACTCTCCGTAGCCAAGACTCGTAACTTGATGGAATATTCAGCTGCTGAAACAATGTCCTGTTTTAACTGCAGCAAGCGAGTGCTACTGGCTCGTCCATGGTCTGAAAAGTCGAATGCGGCTTTGAACCTTGAACGAAACGTCTCATATGCCGTCCAGAAGGCTGTAGCCCATTCGAACTACACATGAAGACCAGCAGAAATAATGCTCAGCACTTTTATTGAGAGACTCAAGATACAGTTTTCCTTTCTCTTCTCGGCACACACTGGTGTTCTCAAATGCAAACACAAAACAAAAACTCAAAACTGAAGTCACTTGAATTCTGTGCCCCAGTTCACTTGAACATGAGCTCGCAGGCTTGCTCTGCTCAGCCTTCCCGGGAGCTCGCTTCTTAGTCTGAAAGATACAGAGGTTAGTCTGTGACTTTGGAGACTCACATCACCGGACAGAATTCTACTGGCCAACTCTCCAGCTCCTTTTCATTGGTTTCGCTTCTCTGCCTAACAGAGAACTGGCTCAAGGTTACTAGACTGGATTCCACTCTCCCATGTCTACAACAATGGTGTCCACACAAAGGTAGATCCAGATCGCCTGGGTAGAAATACACACACACACGCACTCATCCAGCCAATCACATCACACTGAAGCTTAGTACACAGAACACTACTCATCTGAGACAGGTGGACTCGTGATTAGGAACTTGGCAGTCTTCACCGCAGAAGCTCAGGCTGCCACTCCCCCAATCACTTCTCACTCGCAGCACTCACACCTGGTCCAGAGTAAGTGCCTCCTAGAACTCGGGCGAGGAACTGCATAGCCAAGATGGGCCTGACGTGTCAGATACATTATTTAAGGGTACAGAGGTGCCACTAGCAGTAAATTATGTGAACTAGTCATCAAAAGATCATTTAAGATGCTTTATTGATTATTGTTGAGGATTCTGAGTACCCTAAGTCATACACTTTATATACTGGTTTACAGTAATATTCTGTCAAGTTCAACCTCAAGTCTTAATCAACCCTTTTGAAATATGAGACATTTAATACCACCCAAGAAGATTTTTCATGTTAGTTAAGGGTGACCTACTGTTCCATTCATTCTTCTGCATGTGCAATATTTATCTTTTCTATTTTGTTCCCTGTATCTTACAAATTATTTGAAGGCTGTATCATGCCTGTGAATGTCTCAGCTCAGTTGTTCTGAAAGTTGTTTCATATGGTTTTGGTATTAATGCATGGGGGTCGCATGAATAGGTTACTTTTGAAATTCCTAGGAATATTTTCACCCAACTCAGCATAAATTCTCCCACTTCCTTCTTTGTTGTTGGTCCCTGTTTTTATTTTTCATGACAAACATTTACCGAAAACGTTTTTGGACACGTAGGTTGTTCAGATTATTGTCACAGTCCATTGCCACATAACACACAATAATGAGTCTAAATGATAATCAGAAACCTACATCTGGCTGTTTACATATTTAAAAAAGCCTATAAATGAGAAGATAACCTGTGTAAGTGAAAATTTGTAACACATTATTTTCCTCATGCAACTAATTTTCTTAAAGTGTTGCCAAAAGAGGAGGACAATAAAATGTTCAGAATAAAATGTTCACATAAAGAATATCATAAAATTGGAACCCTCCTGCAGGCGAAAGTCTTGCTACCTCATTCGGATTGTTTTTGTTTTTGTATGTGGGTATAGGCCCAATGCATTTTGTTTAGATTTTTTTTCTATTCCATTTGACCGGGTCTCACAATCCACCACAGCACCTCTCGCGCACTGCACAGAGTGTGGGCAGGTGAAACCACAGGTATGGTTCTGGTGCAAGGCTTGTGTATAAGCCGTCTAATAGTGATGTCATGCCTTGTGATGCAATAGCAGCAGAAAAGGAGAAACGTTACCTTACAGCAAAACGAAAGTTGTGAAATGTCAGCATGACTTTCTTCTTGCACTGCCCCTGCCAGCACCTCCTAGACTTAATTCCCTGTTTAAGACTGTGTCTGACAAGTTTGCATCACTTAAGAAACAGATGTGATATGTAGAACATGTTGAGAGGGCATCACAGTTCTCCTGCAGCTTTAATGCAGCTAAGCTAAACTAAACTAAAGCAGATCTGTAACTCTATGATTTGGCTTGGTTGTTCCATCTTAGTGATTGTTGCTAGTGATCATTGCTACTCAGCGCGAAGTTGCTTGTGTTGTAATTATTATTGTGGTTGTTGTTGCTCTAAGAATATTATTTTTATAGAAAGGTTAATGTAAGATTCTTATTGGATCAGATTATGGTCAGGAAGGAGGGAGTCTATGTTTTTATTGTCCATATTGTTTGCACAATTCTTAGAATCCACATAAATTCTGTACTTCAGCTGCTATTTAGATAGTAGGTTATAGGGCTGGGTTTTGTTGCCGATTTCCTGAATCGAGCCTATTCCGATTCACAAGGTTATGATCCGATTCAATTCTCGATCCGATTCGATTCGATATCAATTTATTTACAGATTTCTTTGTGTTCATCCTAGTTTGGATTGGTTATAAATTGACTTGAGTGGAGGACGTCCCCATGTTGATGGACTGTACTGCAATATTACCTGTGGACAGTAAACTTTTCCAATAAAGTGTTTATTTTATAATTCATCTAATTCAATCCATATAAAATTGTCTATTTAAATTAAATTAAAACAACTGCTGCACATGAACATGAAAAACTACCAGGAACAGTGTGTGTGTGTGTGTGTGTGTGTGTGTGTGTGTGAGAGTGTGTGTGTGTGTGTGTGTATGAGGAACAGAGAGAGAGGGAGAGATCACGAATTAAAACCAAAAAAAGAAACACTAGTTTAGCAACCACAGCAAATACAGTATAGGAAATTCTGCTTGACTGATTAGACTCTCTTACTCTTCAGGTATTAAGACATTCTCTAGAGGAAATTTGAATTTGATCTACGTGAACACACCACTGTACACAGTGTGAACTCCTGCTCGGCATTTAACCCGTTCTCTGAGTTAAGCTGCGGACCGGCGCCCGGGAAACGCCGTGTGAGGACGGTACGGCGCTCGGTACCTTAGAGGTTGGTGTTGGTCTTGGGGATCAAACCTGCACTTTCTGATCGTTGGGCGAGTCCTCTAAACACTCAGCCACTGCCCACCCGACTACTCTTAATGAGTGGAGTGAGTGTTTTATAGCTTTCCTTGCGCAGTTGCGAGCAGTAGTGGGGCCAGGAAATGATCAATCTGCTAATTTTTGAATCGCTATTGCATTTTTTTTTTACGAGAATCGATATTGATTGGTGAATCGATTCTTAGAACCCAGCCCTAGTAGGTTATACTGTTATACTGGGTATACTGTGTATACTGTGTATACTGGTTGTATTGTCCATTCTGTCAATTCTTTAAGAAAGCACAAACCTGAAGAATAGATACTCATGCTGCAATTTTCACTTGTTGCATACTGTTTTATACAGTTATTGTGTTAACACACTGGCTATAAACGTCATACACTTTGCACATTTTTTCAAACATTGCACATTTAATTTGACTTATATACAATGCACAGTGAGGTGTCTACACACACAGGACAGGTTTGATCTCACACTTGCCTTATTTTATACTTCTTATTTGCACTGTTTGTTTGTTATATGTCTGTTACACTGTACATTGGGGAACCCGAGCTTCATCATTTCGTCACTTTGTATGACTTTTGACTTTGACTTGTACGTAATGTTTGGCTGTGAAACTTTTACCACCCACTCCTTTCTACAGTCTGAAAAAGGCAGGTATGGGCACGTCTGTTGAGGGTAAGAGCATAACGAGACACTGAGTGCATGAAAGGCAGCAAGAGAGGAAGGAGTGAGTAAATTAAACAGTGGAAAGCATCCATGACAAAACAGATTATAAGGACATATGACTTAATGAATTTACATAATAGAAACAAATAGATACCACTACTGCACTCAATGTTTACAATGCTTACAAGGCAGGACCATCTCTAGCACATAGGCAAAAGCATTTGTCTTTACACTGGTGGAATGAGCTGCCTAAAGTCACCCGATCAGAACCCCTCTCCATCTTCATAAACCTCCTAAAGACTCATCTGTTCAGGGAGCACCTCCTTGCACTACTTTTACATAAAGATTTAGCACTTAGAATTCTCCTCTGGTGAGTATTTCCTCAGATTGTAAGTGGCTTTGGATAAAAGAGGCTGTCAAATGAATGTAATGAAATGTAATGTTTTCACATACATTACATTCCATACAACAAATACATAATTTAATTTCATATACGGCATCAAAAAGTTTTCTAAATTTATGGAAGACCAAATCGAACCTTGTCCAGCAGGTTCCACTAAACAGCCCTGTTTTACAGGCTAAACGACAAGGATAAAGACAATGACTGTTGTCTTTTATCTCACCTTGTATTTCATTCAAATTGTTCATTTTTACATTCAATTAGTAGTTTTCTTAACACACATTTCTTGCAAATTTTGCCAAATGTAATGAAACATTTGTTTTGTTTTATGTCTCTGTAGCCATGTGACTATTAACACTTCAATGTAATGAAAATCTGTTACCTAAATATTTTTGGGCTAAAAAATGCATCATTTTTTTACAGTCCCAAAGCTGTAGGCTCCTCTTGGCTGATTGCATTCTTCAGGGGGATGAGACATTCGTGTCAGTGTATTTTTTGCTGAACCCCTCCCTCAATGCAATTTTAACACAACATGACGTTGAAGGCAAATGTAACTACAAGAAAAACATTTTATTTTATACAAAATAATACACAGTAGACTTGTACAAAACATGGTGCAAATTTTGCTATGTAAATAAAGCACTGCCAGATATGAATGATTTTTAAAAGGGTGATACATTTAGTGACGTTCAAGAATAAAAGTGTTCCTTTACTTAAATACTACCAACATACTTTTTTTTAAGATTACACATTTTCTGCTATAAATAACAAAATAAGACAAAACATTGAGAACACTGATGCATCAGTCATTAAAGAGAAATCAAAATGCAAACTCTGAAGAGGGAGGATGATCATTTAAAAGTCACACTAATGTCACAATTAATGTCAGTCTTGCATCACTTTCATTACTATAGGAACTGAGCTGCCTGACAGTCTGGACGTATTCAGTGAGTAGGCAAAGCCTTTAAATAAAACTCTGAATTACATTCATCAATAAGGCTGTGCAATATAACAGTACATTGTACAGTACAGTTATTAGCTAGGGTACCATCTATTTTCCAAGACTTGCATACAAAAAGTTCTAAACTGCTCTTCTGTATTCATTTTAAATACAGACTAGGATGATTACAGCCTCATGGACATTTCTGCTGTAGGCTTGTTATGAACCCTTAACATATATACTGCTACTGATTGTATCTCAGACTCCAGTGCTGGCACACCATTTGTATAGCTCTGTCATCTAGAATAAAATACTGCAATATCCATACACTTTTAGGCAAATAAGTACTTAGGTTTTAGATGTAGGCTGTAAGAGAAAATAATAAATATAATTCTTTCAAAGTAATGATACATTCCAGCTGACATTAATAACACCTGAGTAAGTTAGCTGCATGACATTCATTTGGTAATGAGGATAAAACTTAATTGCCCATATCATTTAGCCTGAGCAGAGACATGAAATATCTTAAGCGCTTTTCCTTAATGGCCAGATATTTTCTTCACCCAGATGAGTGCCATGTCAAAGAGCAGTCCAGTCTCTATACCTCATTTGGCGTTTCAAATTTCTGATCGCCCAGCATGTAGTGTAGGCCTACACGAAGGATTATGAGGTCCATGTAGTCGGTTTTATGGTATATGAAGGTGACCACTTCGCTCTCGTAGAGGCTGACCAGTCTCTCATGTCTCACACACCTCCCTGACTCGAGCTCTTGGACCTGCAGTTCAATAGAGGTTTGGGTGTTCCCCTGCTTCAGGGTCAGGTTGCCTTTGGCGCCATTGTCACCAACCACAGTGGCGCAGATGTAGAAGATGTAGGGGCCTGGGTATTGCACTTTCACTTCACTCCCCTTATACAGTTCCAAACTCTGGTTCCAGGACACAGTGAAGTGCAGCTTAGGAGTGTCTTGATCTGATATAACGAAAGTGGAATATGAGCAAAGTGGTCTCCTTTTCTCACAGTACATTCCTTTAAGGATGCAGAGAGCTACAGGCCTTGACACCCCAACCTTTGACTGATATTAGAAGAAAAATGGGCAGAAAGTGACCTCAGAAATGTGACATCAAAACAGATATCACTAACAGAGCTTAAGCTGTTTTTATTACTCATGTTTGCCTAAAAGATAAGGACAATAGATAGATTATTAATTTATTACTATGCCAATATCTATATGTATCCACTGTCATACAATATTGTGAAAATCTCTCTCTCT
>JBBMFX010054277.1:0-11087 GCA_037832545.1 Rhabdalestes septentrionalis
CAACAATAATAATAATAATAATAATAATAATAATAATAATAATAATAATAGTAATGACAATAATAATAATAATAATAATAATAATAATAATAATAATAATAATAATAATAATAATAATAATAATAATTTGGGAACTGTGAGCAGGCCAGAAAGAGATTATTACGTGGTTGGAATAATTTAGTATGCATCATGTACTGAACCTGGTATGAAATTGGTAACCAGTGAATTATATTTAATGATCAAATGTTTCTTTAAACCTGAAGGTATCGTCAATCATTACTATATCACCAAACTGAAGAAATGGGTGGAAAATCTGTGATATATCAACATGGTTTCTGGACTGTAGCATTTGCATGACACAGCTTGCATAAAAAATTATGTTTGGCCCATTCTCTTTGTATAAAGAGCTCAATATGATACAAAAAATGGTATAAACATCAACTGAAACCTTTTTGGTGCTATATAGAACCATTTTTAAGAGAACTGTATACAATATGCTATCAATCATACAACCATTTAACCACACATGGTGCTATGATTGATGCAGTCCAACAATTCCTCAAATGAGGGTTCATCACTATATATAGGCATTGCCCTTTACAAAAAAAACTGCAAAGAATCAGTTACAGGGTGCACACTTAAACTAAAGTGCAAAAAGGGTTATTATAACCACACTTTAAAAAATGTTTTTACGGTTATAATTTCTATGGCATCTTGTAAATAACCCATCTCTGTTATTTAACCCCGTGAAAACACTCTTGCTCATCATAATCCCAACAAAATCTGTGACTACAATCATTTTCCCTAACTTCCACAAATCAAATTTCCAGACCTTCAGTAAATATACAGAATGACCACACACCATAACAGCAGAATATGTAGTGATACATTGTTTGGCAAACATAAATATAAAAAGACCTAATTTACCATCACTCATGCCACACAGCTGACAAACTGCATCCATTTCTCTCGGTCTTCCATCTTTCCACAGCTTTTGTCCCAGTCTCTCTGACTGCTTTCATCAGGGTGTATCTGACCGGAGTATCTACTGAGTAGCTATAGCTATGGCCTTGCTGCTTCAAGCTTATAAATGACGATTGCAATGAAAGAGCATGACATTGTTCTATCCCAAACATCCATATGCAGAATTCCAAATACGGAATTCCAAACAAGTTCCTACATGAGAAAGAAGCAGCCTGTCTCTCAGCCCACTCACCTATACAATTATTATAAGAAGGAAGGCAACAGGCACTTAGAAGGAAGACATTATGTTTTGCAAAAGTGAGTAACTTCCTTTTCCTGATTTCCTGATGTCTGTAAGTCATCTATAGTTTGTAATGTGCAGCAGAGGTAGGGTGAAATTTTGATAAGGATTAGCAATAAACATCTCTTTCTGGATTTTATGAGCAATAATACAACATGCATGGTCAGAGTACGATGGAGTAGAAGAACATTTTGGCCACTCCATAATTCCAAGAGTTTTATTTTCACTATTAAATGTATCCAACAGTAAACATTAGGTAAATTAGGTACATCCTGCAGTACTGTGTGAGTGGGCTACTCAGTTGGGACATTTTAATTGTCTTGACTTGCTTTCTTGGAGAGTGAGATGCAGCTATTCTAGACACTTCCACCAATGAAACCAAATATAGATTAATAAAGTATAACCCGTCACACTGTGTGTCCATAGGATATATCAACTTTCAAGCTGATGTGATAACGCCGATCCCACTGACAGAGCATTATAATCCCTCATCCAGTTTCTCTTGATAGATCGAAGTGTTTCCACATATTTCTATAGCTGTATGCAGAAAGTTCCAGTCAAAGTACATGTTCAGTTTATTCCCAAAGTGAAAATAAATAAATACATCCTCTTCATGGAACAAACGCAAAAAAGTAACCTGTTTATTTTAGCGGCAAATTGTGGTAGTAGACGCCCTAAAGGAAATGCCTCCATATTGTGAATATACCATACAGTGAATATAAAAATAAATAGTGAATCTCACTTAAAATTCACTCCAAATTAATACTTTAATTTCTCTTAAACTCCAAGGAACCTTTACAGAGAAAACCTGTGTAGTAGCAACACCATGGTTTTCAACGAACATTTTTTTAAATAGTTTTCTTTGCTTCTTCTTTTTAATTATGTTATATTTGATTTCCTTATTATGAGAATATTTATTTTGTCATTTATTTGGGTTATATTCTGAATTTATACATTTGAATATATTCTTATCTGATCATTTCCAAGTGTTAATACTGTAGTACTAATACTAATTGATGTTTGGGGTGAGCTGTGTTAAAGTAAACATGGAAGGAAGTTTTCAGGTCCTGTCGCACAGTTCAGAGATAAGCCAACACATATCATCCCACTATCTCAGTGGTGTTGGCTAACAAACAGTACCCACTGCTTACATGCGATCCTGCACGCTCTCACTTGGCCAGAACTGCCAAAGGTGTTCAAGGACAAATAATTGCACAAAAAGCCCAAACACAAAGCAAAATGGATACTGTATCCTAAACAGCCTGAACAGGATTGTACTTTCAATCTAGGGCACGTAACTTATATAATAAGATTCCTCTTATTTTAAGCCTAAACAACAAGATTCTTAAATGTCATTAAAGGCTTGCCATCGACCTTTCCAGTAATGTCTGTAAGGAGGACATTACAAGCTGGGAATAGTTCCTGTTTCTCAAAAAAAAACAAATAACTGTAATCTCTGAATGAGGGATGACTCAGACAGGTACACATGTAAAGAATGATTCAACCTGATTTAATAGGCCCGCTTCAGGTGCATGCTTTAGGCCCGGTGAGATCCGAAATAGTTTAGAAAGTAGAATTACTGCGGCCATAGCAGAAACCTAACAAATCTTTCTATTTGCTGAGTTAGGAATTTATACACGGCTCAAATAAAACAGTGGAAACATTCTTCTTGTTTTCAATGTAGCAGTTTGGATAAAACTAGGTACAAATATTGGTCAATAGTAGAGATTTGGCAGAAATTAAGAATGTGATCTTAAGCAGCTTTAAGCCTGAGATTTCTCTCAGAATGGCACAATTATTAGAGCGTATTTTTATCAAGAGAATTTCATTTGAGTGTATAGTAAATCCAGGAAAAGTTGTCAACAAGCCTTTAAAGCGCCAAAAACAAGATTAGTGTGGGTCCATGCAGACAATAAGTCCCTCTCCAGCCCTCACCCAATTTATGATGAACCCAGATACTCATTTTTTATAGTGTTGGTTTATATGAATGACTGCAAACGAGAGACTTTCAAAAGAGTTCAAGAGGTTAAGAAGCAATGCGGTTTTGCATTTTAATACACTGTATTTTTAATCTACTCTCAATATTAGTGTGATCCCAACACACTTTTTATCAATGTCTCTTGCTAATGCTCTGTGTTCACAACAAGCCAGGTATTCGACTCACAATGCATTCATTATTAGGGTGCAAAAGTTCTTAGAAACAAAGTAATTCATTTTTTTGACCTGAACCTTAGCTTAAAACTATACAATGAACTAACTAAAATGATTTGCATGTGGAAAAGAAGCATGTTAATAACAAAGAGGATCAAATAATTCATTTATATAATGCAGTATGACAAAAGAGCCAATGTTGCCATGTAGGTACACGACTGATAATCACTTTGATAATCATTATAGAATAAAAATGGTCTCCTCCCTGCACCTCTCAAAGATTGTTTCAACATCCAAAATTTAATTCCAAATAGCGTTTTTATTCCCTGTGTGGAGTAAGTAATGGGATCTGAACCAAAACAGTTCATTACGTGTCATTAGCATTCACACGGGGTACAGAATCCAAAGTTAATGATGTAGGTAGCGGCGTCTGGAACTATTTAAGATTAAGCCTAGCACAGCATAGATCAAGCACGTGCTCAACAGGACAGAGTTGAACATTGACTTCTAACGAAAGCCTCTCCCATTGGTTTTCCAGTCTATCCGCCAGTAAGCTTTAATATAGTACAGTCAGTGTTAGGACGCATTTCCCTTCAAGCAACGTATTTAGCAACGTATCTTTTTAGTAGCAGACAAAAATGTCAAGGAACATTTGAAACACCTCTTGATCTGTGTAACTGTACTAACATTTTGGCCTATTTGGCCTAGGTTGTTTGACAGTTCATGGTTATTTCAGATAGCGTTGGTGTAGCCTTATTAGATTATTTACTCACTGAAACATATAACTGATTCACATGCACAATGTTAATAAACACGCCTATGTTTCCTGAACTTGACTTTTAACTAAACACAGTTGAATATAAGTGGAATATAATATCAAACAGATTTTGGTGCTTTCATGGGTCAGTGTGAACTGTCAAAATTCTAGTCATTCAGACACAGTTTGGTATAGAATCATAACCATAGAACTACAGTAGGTTCCCAATGATGCATAGCACAATTTCATAGCCATAAGATGATGTCACTTCAATTTACTTTACTGCCAGACTACAAGCAATATGGCCGTTCTAGGAGGTACAGACATGTGAGGTCATAAACCTCATGACATTCATTTAAAACGCAGAGGTCAGGGTGTAACAGAGGACAGGAGCGTTTAATTTGTATCATTAATTGCATATGACAGAAAACAGCTAGTTTAATTAAGCACATCCAGACTGCAGTACTGTGTACGTGTGGACGACCAAGTTGGGACGTTTTAATGATCTTTATTCTCTCTCTCTTGGACAGTGTGAGGGAGAGCTGTGGATAACTAAAAGGGAAGAACTTTCAAGCTGGTGTACTGAAGCTAATCCTTTTCTCGTCCACTGATCTTGCATCATAATACAGCTTCAAGTTTATCTTGGTTAACTAAAGCATTTCCTCTCATTCATACAGCTGTAGATCTCCAGTCCTATTGCATTGTGGGAGTGAAATAAGTTAGCACGTCCTCTACAGGGAATTATTTAAAATAGCCACAGACATTTTACTGACAATTTTATATTTTTTCAAACTGGAAACAATAAACCATACGTGCACTTATTTTAAAATGAACAAAACATGCCACCGAAAAATTTGCGTGTGACTATATGAGATTGAATTGCTATTTAAAGCTGGCATATGTTCATCGGGGGGGTACAAACCCGTACGTCCCCCTGAACAGAGAGACACACAGCCCAAAGAACGCTGTTTCAATTTTCTCCAACTTTTACTGCATAAGCCCGGAACCTAGTAACCAAGACTGTATTGTAAAGATACGTGAACTTTCACTGACCGAACACAGTAAACGCATCCAAGCAAGAAACACACGAGCAAGAAGAATTTCAATAAACCTGCGACCATAAATAACATTCAATAAAGGAATACTCAGAAGCATTATATTATTTCTATACAATTCAGCTTGACTCTGAATTACGGCACTTTCCAATTCCACTGCTTTTAATGTTTGCTTTGTGCTTTTGTCAACTGTGTTGCTGTTTAATAGACCATCTCTACAAGGTGGCAGATTCCATTTAGCATGTATGTTTAAATCAGACAAGGATATTTTTCTGCTTATCATCCTTGTCAAATAAACACCATCAAAATTTCAAGTCAAAATCTTGTAAATCAACGATCTATCCCACATGAAATGTCTTCTATTTGCACAGTGTAAACAATTCGTGACGAATAGAACAGCATAAATGGTCTGAAATTAACTGGAATAAATCTTGTTGCATTAATGTAGCTTACCATTAGAACGACTCGTGACTGCCAGAGTTTGGCACATCAGTTTTGATACTGGTTCCAATAGGGCAACATACAGACACTCAGGCACTGAATGAAAACTACCCATCAGACAGCAGCAACAGAAATATACACAGCGGTTCATCATATTTTACATGTGTAAATGTCGTATAGGGCTACTTACTCAAGTTGATGAACGACTCCTGTACTGGGTGAAAGGACAGGCTTTTTGTTGACAACTTAGAAGTCACGTTCAGTATCTTCTTGTCTCCTCTGCACATTCCCTGGCTACATGCTCTCTCTGGTGTCCCATGAAGTGAAAGCACCTTCTGTCTGGTGAAAAGGACGGAGGAGGGGAGGAGGGGAGGAGGGGAGGAGGGCGGTAACTGAGCACTGGGGGAAGAAGGAGGAGCAGCAAGTTTGGGGGAGGAACTGAGTGTATGAGAGGTGGAGAGAAATAGATAAAGAGACAAAGAGAGAGAGAGAGAGAGAGAGAGAGAGAGAGAGAGAGAGAGAGAGAGAGAGAGAGAGACTGTGCGTCAGCACTCATATATCGATACAGCTGCTGACATGGTTTTCCTCCTCAATCCGTTCCATTAAATTGGATTGGAGTCCAATTCTGAATTTATTTCTCAGATCTTCTAATGCAATAAATGTTCATGTTAATAATGAATTCCCCCAAATTATCAACATATTTGGTCATTCACAACCAGTCTAAATAACAAACTATAAAAAGGGTTATTCACCCTCACACGTCCCGTTTTAAAGGGTTCTTTAAAGACCCAAAAATTGAAAAAACGCTTTAGGATACCTATTGTTGTGCTTCTATGGCATCACTCAGCGAATCCCATCAGACCACTTTGCTTTTAATAGTTAATTTGAGCTCCCACAAAGCAAATTCCCACCTGATATTTTTCTACTGGCCTTAGTTTTAGTCCGCTCTTTGACCAAACTCAACCACATTAATCTCTTTCCTAATAAAATCCCAGCAAACGACAGAGACACAGATGCAAAGCCCGTGGTATTCAGTTTTGCATTCTGCAAGCAAAGTCTCCTAAGCACAAGACCAACCACAGGGAAAAACAAACAAAGGTGCTGTTTGGCCTGAAAGGCACATAATCTCACATAATTCATGTAAAGTTCAGCAGGTGCTCACACACATATACACACGATCTGAAAAAATGAATGTGTGTCACACACTAAAAGTATATTCTAGACACATTGAGGTAAACAGTAGAGATCAATGATGAATCTCTGAGAACAGAAATGAAGAGGCCATGTGATTGTGGTTAAACAATTAAAGATATTCTGTCTAAAAAGCCGGATTTATTGCCAGGACATTTACGTGCTTTCTGCACGTACAGTGCTTAGTCTACGCTGGATTTTAAAACTCAGTTTAAACACAATAACACCGCAGGCTCTCATTAAAACAGTATGTAAATAGATGCCTGGATGCCAGTAAGGTCCTTAACAGTGCTAAATCCTGAATTACGGTTTGGGGTCAACAATGAAAAACTCCATCTGTACTGCTTTAAAAGTTCTTCCACCGATGTTTCAAAGAATTCCACCAGTGTTTCAGTGGCTGGGAGAGTCTTGATGTGTGCTTGATATGAAATGGCCCTTCCAGGCTGATTTTCATCAAACGTTACAGAAACATATTCAGGGCACTGAGTGACTTGTAAACAGTTCTAACTGGAATTATTGGACCTGAGAATTAAGGTAAATATCTAATCTTGTTTCTTGTTAGAACCATAGCGTCAGTGTTTTTAATAAGATACAGCTGTCTAATGGTCCTTTAGGGGAGGTCAATGAAAAGAGCACTGTAATAGTCAACTCTGCAGGATATGATAGCATGAATAATGTCGTATTTATTGTCCTGGATTCCAGATCCTTTGCAGTCTTCCTTGTTTGTTTCCAAATAGAAATATTCCCGTCATTATTGAGCTGAGGCAATAATGTTGCATCCAGCCATTTACCTTTGCAAAGCACAAAGAAAATATAGGACTGAAATGGATATATAGGACTGAAAAGGCTGGTCAGTTTGAAAGTAAGAGTGAAAAGGTCTTAAGTCACTGGTTAAAATGTACATAGGTACAGAAAGACAGAGACTGAGATAGATTTTTTTTTTTTAAAGAACAAAATATTATCGGTTCTATTTTCTTGATATTGTGTAACTAGTTAGTAGTAATGGTGTTTCATGAAAATGCAAAAGCAACTATTAAAATAATTCAAAGTAACAATCCATATAAAAAATATGATAAAAACAACATGTCAAAGTTATTGGCATTATAGACCTCGAACATTCTTATTAAAAGGTCTAAGTGATTTAATTTTTTTTACATAAGCCAGAATCTATTAGGCTTTAAGTAGTCCTGTCTAGTTATACTGAGTCTTTATGAGAGCTGACCTGCAGGCTTAACGTACTTCCATCGAAATGACGAAGACCTGAGGACGCAGCATTTATAGTCATTGTAGAAAACATACCAACCCAACAAACCAAATTGACAAAAGGTTGTTTTATATCCTGGTCTGGAGGATATTTTTGTAAAAAGGATCCTCAGCAGAGGCGTTATAAAGCTATAGGCAATAATTAAGTAGCTCCAAACAACTGGACATTCCTGTAAAGGAATGCAAGTGTATTTGGCCCACACACACTTTCTCCAAGGCTCTGAGCTGTTCAGCTGGAGGAGTTGGTCAAGCCCCCAAAACTATAATTAGACACCACCTCCATGCCAACAAACTAACTGAAAGACTTGACAAATTGACAAGAATAAACTTTCTCCCATCAAACCACAAACATAAACACCTGTTCACTAAATATCACCAGACTGAATGGGTTCAAACGAGCCAAGAGTTTTTGGGTTTTGTAAATAGAAAGTCAAAAGAACCCAGTCTCCACTGTTAAGTATGAGTGCTGAAGTGCTGCTGATGTTTTATGATTACCTTTAGGGTTTCATCATGACAGGCACGATAGATCCGTGCATCATGGGTGAGATAATGTTTAATTGTTCCATAATAAAATCCACAATAAAAATGGTTCCCTGAAAACAGTGACCATCCATGTCCCATGACTTACAAGCCATTGAAGACAAATATCAGCAACCAAGGAGCAAGAATTCTGAAGAAGAAATAATAGTCTTAGCTCTCCTTGTTCTCACACTTCAGAAGAGAAACTGAAGTAAAATATTAACAAAGATATTTCACTGATTTTTCTCAAGAGCGACAGCTTGGATTCGATGCCGATTTTATTTTATTTTATAATCCTAAACTTTTTGTGATTAAATACACTTAGAGTGATTAAGCACGCTTGGAGGAGATCCGTTACTGATAAATCAGTCCAGGTGATCACCTAGCTGACCTTACTGATAAATCGATACTGACGAAATGAGGTGAGAGTATTTTGCAAGTGAACATAAAATATCATCACAAATATTATCTTCCCAAATAGCGCTGATACAGTGAGTCAAACAACCCTCTGTCCCAGACACCTAACTCCCAATGACTCAACTGGACCTTATTTGGAAGGAAGGAAGTAAAGCACTCCTGCCTAAAAACGCATCTTACCAAATAAAATCCTTATGGGATGTATAATTACCACGATCTCTCCACGCCAGAGAAAGTTTTGAGCTGTGATGTAAGTTTTTTGTTTTGATCCTCTGACATTAAACGCCTGTCCTCGCCAGGTCGCTCCATTGTAAGCCGTCCAAAATACCGTGTCGCACCCTGAACAGACCACTTGTTAACGGAACTATAGTTTTACGCGTTTCACACAAATCGAATATGCCCTTTTCGAATAAATGCGTGTTTAAGAACAAACGGTTCTTACTTGCTTGTGCTGTCTTTCCCACGCCGGCCCGGTTTCTGTCCGATGTTTTTTGCCCGAGGGAACTTTTATACACAGCCCCGAGCGGTCAGTCAGCTGAAACGGTGAATTCAGGGACTCGTAGTCCACCAGAGGGCGCCCTCTCGCTGAAACACACTGAATAACGCGGTCGTGTTTGAGAATGCAGATTTTAAAGGGGCCTTTTCCAACATTTCCATGTATTTCCCCCCATTAGAAAATTTTTTGTCATTTTTAAATCCACTTTAAAATTTTCAACCCGCATTCCCCTAATATTTACAGGCTTTTCGTTGACGATATGGACATCGAGTTCAACACTATGACGCAAACTTTAGTGTAACAAATAACAGTGTGTACAGATTTAGTTTGCTGTACCAAATAGTTCTCACTATTTAAATTTGCGTAGAACAGTGGTAGCAGATAAGGCAACTCACAGAATAAGCAGCTGAAGTGTATATTTACATGTTTGTATGTAAAATATATCAGTTTTCATATGTACTTCAAAATAGGCTGATTTAGCTGTGGACCATATGAAAGAATTTTTCTATCTTTACCCAGCTACATTGTTGAAAGAAGTGCAACCACAATCCTTTTTTAATGCCAATCATCAGAATAAAATCCCTTTTTCATATTCAGCACATCTCACACAAATTTCTTTCCAGTTTTCACAAATTTCTGCTGTTTTCTCTGGATCTGAAATCAATGAGCATATTGAATATTGTCTCTGGAGCTCCAGGGCCTTTGCAAGCAGATACTTCCTAAATATTCAGATTAAGATTTGATTAAAGCAGATTGTGACACAAAAATATCCCATGACTTTCAGGGATTAGTTATTTTAGTAATCTGCCCAAAAACACATGAAAATCACCACATTCTGAAATCATCATATGCTGCCTGAAACATAGAAACATGAAAGTAGAAATATCTCATTCTTGGAGAAGTAGAGATTTGAATGGCGCATATTTTTCAGGGTGATGCCAGTCGAAGGGTTTGTTGGGCTAAATGTAGGACCACTCAGATTCAGAAAGAGACCAGGCTGAAGCACATGCTGTGCTATTTTGGCTAACTGGGGAAACCTGCCTGGGAATGTTGACCTCTAGCCTTCATACCAATCTAAACGTAAAGCCATCATTGTAAAGCGTTATACACTTGTTTGGACAGTAGGTCTATACAACATTGTATTACGATATTGTTTGATTATTCTAGCTATTGAACATGCACTTTTATCAAATTCTTATCTAGGTTATCAGTGCCATTTAATTCTAGTTTCCCATGTAGAATAGTCTTGTGTTGTTAATTGAAATTTGCACACATGTTGAACTCCTTTCCATCATACTAGTTTCTTTTCACATGACCAGCTGATGGCGACTTTTTCTTATTTTGTCATGTGCCACATACAAACCACACCCTTTGCTCTCTCATTACATCCATAAGCAACATTCAACTGAGTGACCAGCAGGCTATAGTAAAATCTAACAGAAGATTTTTAAGATAATATAACAAATTCAATGACCATAAAAATACATTTCAGAGTGACTATTCCCAGTCAGAAATGAGCCTGTAACAAAAAAA